>BJFM01000018.1:190713-240199 GCA_016586285.1 Arothron firmamentum
AGGAGAAGAGGGAGAGGATGGCTGACTGGCTACAGTAAAGTGGGACAGTGGAGCAGTCAGCAAGGCAGATCCAGTCTGACTCAGTCAGGCATCAAGTGTATCCTGATGTGCGAGCGTATCGTGTTGGTCCTGAGGCAGACTGACCTCGGAGCAAACACTCCCATCACACGTTGGAGCAGTCCCAGCACAAATCCTGCTGCAGTGGAGTCAAATCCAAACATCCACAGCGCGAACACTGGGATTTAGGCCCACACATGCTGGTCAAATCTTGGGTGGGGGGGGGGCGATGTCTCATGGCCGGCTGTAATATCACAAGTGTCCTAATGGAAGCACCACCGGCGGTGATCTGGAATCATGTCATGCATTAAACCAAGGCCCCAGCACAGCCAAACGCATTGTTCCGGTCTAGTTGTGCTCTCATGCCTGGCACGGCACGGAAAGGGCGCAAAGGAGCGGCTGCTGTTGGACATAGGATGTGAGGACAGATCTGAAAGGAGAGGCGGCCGCAGGGCACGTTGCCTACGCCCATTCCGAGTGCGCGTCTTTTACTACCCAGACAGACTGCTGGCATCCCCCGGTCCGCCAGGATTTAGTCCCTTCGTTTCCAATCTGTGGCGCTGACGGTGATTTCACTGCGCATATGGCAGCGTGGCATTCCACTATCGCTGCTTAGCGCATGTGTTTGCGAGCAGAATGCCGTTCATTCATGATGAGATAACCAGAATTTCGGCTGTAGGCTGATTCTGGAACATCAGCGACGCGGATCTTTAGGTTCTGGTGCGCGTATCGATCAGTGGCGTTTCAAATAATCGATGTTTACTGTTGAAAATCTAACTTTAAATTCTTGTCTACTCGCGTCCGTCAAATCAACTGGCTTAACAAAGAGGGGGGGGGAAAAGGTCAACCTTTTGTTGTTTTCATAGTAATAATCGGATTTAAATCTCCACAACGCTTCTCCTTTTAAAAGGGATGTGGGATGAACCCCAGGCGGTGAGAAGACGGTCATTCGTTAATTATTCATTGCGAATTGATAAACGTTAGTTCAGACTTATGGATGCAAGGTGGAGGCGCCAGCATACACGGTGGTTCATCGTTTCATCATACAATAACAACGGGAAATACCGACAAAACTCACCTCCTGCTGAACGATGCAGTCGGACCGGTGGTCTGCGAAGGTTCTCCCGAAGAAAATAATCAGCGACTCGGATCAATTCAAAGGGACAGAATGTGTTTCTTGCAAATGTCGGCGTCCTCTCGGACCGGTGATGATGGTGATGTGGTGTGTGTGGGGGACTGGCTATATGCTGGATGCTGTCATCGTGCGGGGACTGCTCTCTAATCCTCGGCCCTGAGCTCTGAAAGAACCCACCCCCTCCCTCTGCTCCTCTCTCTCCTTCTCCGTCTGTCTGCCCAGAGGACCGCCACCCCGACTCCGCAAGGTCACATTATTTACTGATTTATCTCTACTGCAACAACAATAACAACAAAATAATAATAAAAATAATAATTGCAACCATTTTTTCCCCACATCTCCAAGTATTGTCATTTCAGCTTTCAAAACACAGTGTAAAAAGAAACACAATCTATTTTTATCACATAATTGTTGTTTTTCCATGAAATATGCTCTTGCTGCTATTTGCCACGTCCCATATGTTAAAACTGTACAAATTATAATTCAGCGCAATTATAGATTTCCCCGTGTTTCTGATGTTATTTAAAATAAGTTTATCTTAAATATGTAATAAAAAGTAATGAATGTGCTGTGAAAGTGTAAAATTATGCTAATATAGATTCATTTAAGAATTTTGAATTTTTCTTCGCCAATCGGTAATTCGTTCGGTTTGTCCCTCCGTGTTCGCCGTCCACCGTCCTCCTTCAGCAGACGTATTTCCGGTTCAATAACTACTTTCCCCCTCCGACCGTCCATGCTTTTGAAGCCGTAAGTCGCGGTAGGCTTTCTTGAGAGTAAAATCACCCGAAATCGCATTCAAAATGCTCAAATTGGAAGGCCTCGGACCTAAAATGGACCCAGAAGAGATGAAAAAGAAAATGCGACAAGACGTCATCTCATCTTTACGAAACTTTCTTATATACGTCGCCCTTCTCAGAGCCAGTAAGTAAAGGCAGATGACATTGACAATTACTGACGTTTCAAACCTTTCTCGTTTTGTAAACTTTATTATATCTTTGGATATTAACAGTATTGAGTCAGTGCCAGGCAATTCAAGGTTCTCATTCACTAGTGCACGCTACAGCTGATCATAATATCACAATGCATACACAATCCAAAGCTCTTGTCGGTTTTGTCATACACTTATTCTGAATGTCCCATGTGCTGTACGTTTACAGCTCCATATGTGATAAAGAAGCTGGACAGCATATGACGGAGACAACTGGTATCTTCCACCACCATCCACTGAGAGTTTACTGCATCATCAGTAGGCATCTGGAGCCATGACTACTGAAGATGACAAGAGCATGCCCATCTGCAGCAGAGAAAACACTTTATCCCCCCCCCCCCCCTTTTTTTTTAGTCATGTATTTTTGTTTGGTTCAAGTCTTTTTATGATGTTAAAGAATTACATTATTGCTGTATACAAGATTTGAGACTAGCCATATCTGTTGCATTCAAACAATTAAAGGAAGCAATGTTTCCTTCTTGGTTATTATTGTCATGCACTTGTTAAATAGACACTTGAAAATTAGCTTTGTTACATTTCAATCTAACATTAGTTATAAGTCAATTCATAGAATTGTGCTGTTTTCCAACCTTGGTTTCCATGATACTAAAAGATGTCAAGTAATATTTTATATTACTTTATTATTTTATAATTTTTAGTCAAGTAATATTTATTTCGTTCACTAACTATGGTTGGTGGCATTTGGATTCTTTCAAGCTCTAGAAGCTCAAATACAAAGTCCTAGTTTGAGTAGTAAAGCCTCGGGCAACTAACCAAAAATCCTCACACAAAGTATTAGATTTTGGTTTAGTAGTGACCGCTACTGTCAAGTTTCTTCCAACCTCAATACAGCACGGGTGCACTTCCACAATCTCGCCACTTGGTGGCATGGTTTAGTCGCAGGTTCTGGGTGGCCATGCCTGATGACGACACATGGACGTTACTGGACTAGTTTTGCGATAAATTTATGTAAATCTTACTTTATGTCCATCGACGTGACAGCACATTTTAGTTTAGGAGGATGTTTGGCGGTAAAAGAGGAAAACAAGTATCGAAGGTAGCCTATACACAGGCTGAAGGCTCCAAAACGCTCCACATCCTGCCGGGTTATTGTGTGCGTCGGCCCGCCCATACTCCAGAGCATCTCCTGGAAACCGACTACAATAGGCTCTGCAGCCAAACATCACATTAGGTCTGTCTCTCTAACAAAGCATAGTTTTCTGCGGCTGAAGCACACGAACCCTGAAGCTTTTTTTCCGAGGAACGGGGCTACTTGTAACTATGACCTTCGCTGCATTGTTTTATCGTCGGCAGCACCGAGGATGCAGTCGCAACTAATTCCACCATCTGTTATGGACTTCCCGGGTCATTTCCAGCTCCTTTTCAAGCAGCTCAACCACCAACGCCTCCAGGCTCAGCTGTGTGACTGTATTGTGGTGGTCGGAGACCAGAGCTTCCAGGCTCATCGCTCCATCCTGGCAGCCTGCAGCTCTCACTTTAGGGCTCTTCTGAGCGCCAGTGACGGTGCAGATGATGCTGGAGCTGACGCCGGTGGATGGAGAGGTCCCAGCGTGATGAAACTAGATCCAGAAGTGGTGACTCCTGAAGCTTTCTCCTCCCTGTTAGATATGATTTACACCTCCACTCTCTCGCTGAGGGCCTCCAATGTGATGGATTTACTGTTGGCAGCATCACACTTGCACTTAAATACAGTGGTTAAGGCCTGCAAGCTTCATTTGTCCAGGAAACACTTCCCTGCATCTGCACCTAAAGGTTGGAGGTCTGTGCAACAGCACGAACAAGCAGAGAGGATGGTCACGTCAGTTATTGTGGAAGACACAGATGAGGAGGAAGTGGAACCAGAGGTATCACAGTCTGGAGAGCTTGATGATCACAGAAAAGACAGTGTTGAACAGAGCACTCCATCAGGTTCAAGGCATAAGAGGAAATCACAAGAGGACAGGTTTGGCAGCTTGAAGAAGTCCTGCAGGGTGCCTCTGGAAAGGTCACTGACTCTAACCAGGAGCATGATCAGTACACCAGAGGGAACAGAGGAGGTGTTGTCTCCAGACTGCCTGAAGACCGTAAATCAGCTCTGGGAAGCCCAAGGTGAGGAGACAGAGCAGAAATATGAAGCAAATAAAGGAGAATCGGACGAGATACAGTTGCCAAGCCAGTCTGACAGCAGCATAGGAGCTGGAGACACAGCTGAAGACAGCCTTGTCAAAGTAAAGGTGAGCGATGAAGATGATGGAGACGAGTCAAAGACTGTGATGATTGAGGTGAAAAAGGAAAATCCTGGATCCTACCCATCAGACCAAGGCACAACGCAAACAAGTCCCCCTCCATCTCCACCTAAAGAGAACACAGAATATTTAGATGCACGGCCATACGGTGAGGATTTCACCACCTGTACAACAGATGCTGATGTCAGCTCTTTACAAACAGAGCTGTGCGCAGGTTTTCAAAATAGCGCACAGAAAGAGGCTGGAGAGTTGGGTGACGAGTCGGCAGAAAGTGATGAACGCCTGGACAGCCTGTCAGAACTGGCCTTTTCCTGCTTCCTCAATCCCAACCAGGACAGTGTGATGGGAGATCTTGATGAAGAAGTTAGCCTAGCTGCCCTCACGGCTGCGGCTGCTGCTGCAGCCATCTCTGCCAGTGCTGCAGACGATGCTCCTGCAGCTGCCACGCAGGATTTGTGTCAAACCTCAAATCAGACCACTGATTCCTCCTCACTTGCTTTTCCAGTTTCAACTGTCCCTTTGCAGCAGCTCCTCCCAACTCAAAGCTCTGGGTTCAGTGACACACTTATCCTCCAGCCCACCCAGAACTCTCTTTCAGGGTTCCTGAGCGGCATAAGACCAGGTCTTGCCCTGGAAAACCCCCTTATCCAACCCTCCAGGGCCGGAAAAAGCTCCGGGGCGACCACCTTCCGTCGCATCGCCCCTAAAGTGCCTCCCGGATCGGAAACAGCCACAGACGGTTCCTCCGCATCAGCTGCTGACCGGCCCTCTCTAACCCGAGCTTCAGATGACGTTTTATCCAAGTGCAAGAAGGCAGCTGCTGAAGACCATGTGCTGCTGGTCGAAGGGGAGAAGAAATACGCCTGCAAGATCTGCTGCAAGACCTTCATGAACCTCACGGACTGTAAGAAGCACATTCGCGTGCACACAGGAGAAAAGCCCTATCCCTGTCCAAAGTGCGGCAAACGCTTCAGCCAGTCCTCTCACCTGTACAAGCACTCCAAAAACACCTGTCTCACTTGGAAGGAGGGTCAGTCAGTCTCTGAGGCTCTGCCCTGACCTGCACTGATTTAACCCAAACCGGTATTTATGACATTGGTCCTTAATCAATTTTTGATTCAATTTTACTGATAAATTATTTTTGTAAATGTTGTTCCTGCCATGAAGCATGCTCGTGCTATTAAATGACTAAGTGGTGTCCTGAAATGCTGCTGTGAATAAATGAATTTGGTCATTCACATCTAATTGAGCATACATTTTCACAACGAGAAGAAATTAAAGCTTACATAGACCCAGTTTTTAATAATCCGGGTTTGAAAATGGAGCGCAGGGAATTTTTGTGGAGAATTCATAGATCCAGCATATCATAATCTCAATGATGGCCAGATTAAATTAGAAGGAACTATTTTACAAACATTCTTTAGTTCTAGTTCACAGTAGCAACTAAGTAAAGTAGATCTGGTAGAATGCAAATAGACTTGGGTAGTGTTTTAAAATACTACAAATTTCTGTCAGAGTTGATATTACACTGCAGGTCCTCCACTGGTTGCAGGACACCTGTTCACTCTCAGGCACTAGTAGTGGAGCTCGCTCGGCATGTCTGTGCCCTGCAAACCCGCCAACAGGTTTCGAGCTGCCAACGCCATCATGATGCCTCTTGTAGAGTAGGTGGCACTGCCGATATGTGGCAGCACGACTGCACAAGACAAGAAGGGATAAGAAATGATGCAGAGCTAGAATCTCCAAGAAATTACAAGTATACATGACGTCTCCTCACTGCAGTTTTTCAGTGTGAGGAGGGGGTGGTCCGTCGGAAGGGGCTCGGGTGTAGTTACATCGAGTCCAGCAGCAGCGACCTGTCCTGTGGTCAAAGCCTCGAAAAGATCTTCCTGGTTCACCACAGCTCCCCTGAACAGCGTGGGTTTCATTCAATATACACACAAATAAAACTTGTCATGTTAATTTGATCCAAGGTGAGCCAGGACCTGCTTGAGTTAACAAAGACAGCTGTGCTTTTCATCTTTCTGAAGAAATTCTTGTCACACATTCCTTGCGTTTCTGGTGTCAGGGAACAGGAAATCACAACGAAGTCGCTGTCAGCCAGAAGCGTGTCCATGGCAACTGTTGGAGTATATCAACACAAGGTAACTGATTATCAGATATGGGGTAGGAGAAATGACCATAATATAATAAAATTGCATTTCTTCTTACCAAACTCTCCTTTCACCTCAGCAGCTTCAGCCTTGGCTGCTCTCCCAGAGTACAGCAGCCTCTGCACTCCGAAAGGCATGAGTCGGCGTGCAATGGCCATGCCTTCAGAAAAAAGCAACCACATACTCATCCATGAATGGCACTTTAGGTTAACACAGTGTGATACAATTAAAATCCCAAGTTCTTACCAATGCGTCCTAGTCCAACAATTCCCACTGTGCTGCCAGACAGGCCATAACCACACATCCAGAGAGGCTTCCATGAGCTCCAGCCACCACTGGGAGAGAGAGGGACACACGGGCTCAAGCGACTAGCCACACTATAGGTTCAAATGTTAAAGAGAATGTGAATGTTAACAGCAGCACTCACTTTTTGACCTCCTCTATTCCCTCTGGTAACCTGCGAGCTGTGGTCAGCAGCAGAGCTACAGTCAATTCTGCTGTGGCGTCAGTCAGGACATCTGGGGTGTATCCAACACGTATTCCACTGATTAAAACAAACAGTAAAGTGATTTAAGCTCCATGAATAAGATATATTTCATCCCTGTTAATTGCATAATTATTTTTGTTTCTCCGATATGAGCTGATCAGTTTGGCGTATTTAGAGCAGTTTTGTAAAACAGTGCATGGAATTCTATAAGCCATTGTCTATAAAATTGTAATATCTGACATTGAATAATGTTGATGAAATCATTTTCACAGCAGTGAGTACAATTTTAGGAATTTTCAATTTATTATTGATATTTTGGAATTGTAAAACCAACAACTACTACAAAGGTAACCTCAACATCAAGGTAACCTACCGTTTTTTGATTTCGTCCAGTACCAAATGGTCATATCCCACTGACAGAGTGCTGATCACTTTCAGGTTTGGCCCTGGAAACAGACACACTCCATCATAATGTGAAGTTACCCATGGGCAAAATGGCTTCATACAAACCTGCAGCATCCAGAACCTCAGCATCAATCTTGTCCGAGAGCAGACAGAGGAGTCCATCTATCCCCTGGACCCCTTTGAGAAGCTCTGCTCTTGACAAAGGTTCATCAGAGTCCCACATAGATACCTCGCACCTGATTGGGGAAAAGGACGCATGCAGCAGGGATGTGGTGCCGTATCATACACCCCTGTCGTGAAATGCAACCCCCCTTAACTTTTACTGGGTAAGTGTCATGTGCATGAAGCCATTTTTAACATAGTTAAAAATAGTAATCTAAAGATTAAACAAATGTGATGCCGTAAAAGTACAATATTTATTCTGTCATGGACGTGTCTCAGTTTAGATCCAGCAAACAAAAACAGGGTATTGGAGACAGCTGTTTTAGCTACCAAATGCCCAGAAAATGACAGAGTTTTAAAAATAAATTAATAAAAATATTGCATACACTCCAGAAGTTTGAAGGATCTTCATCGCCTCTCCTGGGATGCGCCTGGTCAGAAAAACTTTCATTTTCGTCGCACGTGTAACGTCCCAGATTAACTCAAATGAATTGTCCTCCTCTGAGAGATCAATCAGATGTAGATTTCCGTTTGCTGTTCATTCAGACTGATTGTTCCTGCTTCGATGTTAGCAAAGGGGGAGCAAAACTTAGTTAGCACACCCCGAGTGTCAACATGCACTAGGAAGCCATTTCTATTGCGCATGCGCAGATGCCTCTATTTTAATCACGCCGAATACTATGTTAGATTGTGTTTTTTAATCCTTCAGTCAGTATGTTTTTGTTTTACGATAAAAGGTTAATATCTATTTAATTTCTTTTTTATAAAATATAATACTAATTTAGCTTGTAAGTGCGAATACACATACATATACACAACAGTATTGAGCAGATTGTATCCAATCGATCAAAACTATCTTACGGGTCATTTGTTTTAATCCGTGCGTACTTTTATTCAGCAGGTTTCAAATAATTTCCATAACCTCGGCGTTATCGCTGGTATTACTTTTTATGGACGCCTCGCGCCCCGGAATGTCACGATGACGTCACGGGGTGCTCTGCCCAGTCTCGTTCACGCGCGCTGGCGCGTTCCAGCTCTGGTCCGGCGGCGACGCTGTCCGCGTACACGACAGTAACACTGGGCGGAATAAGGAGAACCTCAACACTTGAGGAACTAACGAGTGGCTTTAGAAAGCAGGACATCCGAGTGGAGAACGTTCTTTATAAAAGCCAGTAAGTGTCACCTTTGCGGGGCTTAATTATTCGTACATATTGCGGCTAATCGACAGCTGTTATTGTTAGCTTCAACTGGCCGTGACATTACAGGAGAGCCCGTATGCGTTGTAGAAGCCAAGCAAGCGACATCATTTGATTAAAATTATAACATATACGTCAACATTTAACATGTATACGCCGTGCTGAGGCCATTTCAGGGCTTTATGACGCATAAAACACAGGCGTCACCGCATAATTAATGGAATACGATGGGCAGCAGTCTAGAGACTGAAGGAACCCTTTAGGGGACACTTGAACACTTAAGTGCAGACATTTTCTATACTAACCTCCGTGTTCTGTTTTGTAATTTCAACTTCACGCTGCACCAAGAGTGACAGATACAAACCCTAGTTCACAACTAGAAACCGAATAAAAATTAGGCTTATTTGATTGCATTTTTTGTGAAAGTCTTCTCATAGCATGTTTTTATTGCATGCATAATAAAGGGGTTGCATTTTTGTACACAAACACACACACACACACACACACACACACACACACACACATATATATGGGTTTGGATTATAGATGTGTAAATCTATTACATACCCAAGTGAACTTTGCCTGAGCATTTTGAAGAGTTTGTTGGCTACAGTCAAGTATCTGTGTGTATTTCAGACCTGTACCAGGGTTCCCCTCCCACCCACTGTGGGCTTTTGGCTGACAAACTTGCAGAGCCTGTCTGAGCTTGCCAGCAGCAGGTTTAGTGACTATTTGTACTGTGCTGATGGCTCTGTTGACCCTGTGTAGGACCCCATCCCTCGCCATCCCTCATGTGAGTTCCTGAATAGCTGCATCACATTCTCTTCAGATTTGTCACATGTTTTATGGGTAAATGTGGAGCTGTGAGGTCTCTACCTGATTATGAATGTTGAATAGGTTGGTTTGTGTCCTACTGTGTATAAGATCAATTATCAGATTAAGGTGTCAAATAATTCTCAAACACTGTCATCTAAATATTTTTATTTTTATTTCTTTTTTAATGGCCAAATGCTCTGTCACTGTATTTTATACATCACAGCATTACCAGCTTCTGTTTTTTTTAGTCATCCTTTGTCATTTTTATGCAGTTATTCTGTCCTGCAGATGCTTAAACACCATGCCTGGCTTTGATTCTGATCCCTCATTAAATCATGCTTGAGTAATTTCAGGTCCAGGTTGTATTTTTGCATATTTCATCACATCAATCTGTTCACTCTAGTCTCTTGTGGTCTCTTCTTTTTAACCTGTTGCAAACCCCCATCGTTCCTCTCCTGGCTCCTGCCCACATCTCTTCCTTTTTTCGTGTTTGACTCTGTCTGGACTTGTCAGTTTCATAACAGGTAATAGTGCTGTTGGAAGTTTCTTTTTCCACAAACCTTTGTTACTACTCTTCTCCTCCTTTTTCTGTTCATGACAGCATAGTTTGCCAACTAATTCCTACTACGATTTCACTGCCAGCTATTATTATTTTTACAGTCATCCCTTTGTTTGTGTGACACTGCATGTTGTCTGAGCTGAGCCATATTTCAGACTACACAACAGAAAAATTATAGTATGTTTGGAATGTGAATGCGCATATCTTAAAAGCATCATCAGATTGAAAATAAACCGGCATTACAGTAATATTCTGATGGTTGCGATTTATTTCATTGTTAAGGATGAGACATCTCAAAGAAGAGGGAGACTTCAGAAAAGGTCAGTGCTACCCAGTGTTGTTTTTGAACGGCTGATTAAAGCATGTCCCTGTTGGTTGATGTGCACTGACTGACGCGCTTTCCCCCCATAGAGAGAGCTTTGCCATTGTGAAGGGGGCAGTTCATCTGCTGGAAGATGCAGAGAAAACCAACCATGATGAAGATTTGTCCTCTGAAGAGGAAAGTGAGAAAGCTCCGGACTCCCGGACTAGACAGCTTCATGCTATGGTTGAGCACCTCAGGCCAGAAGATACCATGAAGCTGGTCAGTGTTAACCCCAATTTCCACATAAAGCATCTTCACTGATAAAAGTTTCCAGGCCATAGTCCATATCCTAGATTCTGCAAAGGGAGGAGGATCTACTGAGAGAAGAGTATTTCCTGAAAACCAACTGTGACTTTTTCACAGTATATTTGAGAAATCTACTTCTAAAATATCTGAATCAAGATGTTGTCTAGTCAGGGCTTCTTGTTTAACAGTCACACAGCTGTTCTCAACATTTCAAGTTCATCTCCATCAGATTTTAAGATAAACTGAAATATTCCAGGAAGAAGGTTTTGTTTAAATTTGAACATGATGAGATTTGAATATGGTAATTTGGAAATTAGAGAATCTCTGAACTTGCTTTTCCAGAAAAGTGTGTTTTAGGCTGTGACTCAGCTACCATTAAAAAACAAAAAAACTTTCTTGATTTTTATTTGAGAATAATCCTAATCCTGTAAATTGTGGTCGTCATGGTGATGGTGTTTTAAATGCTCATCATACTGTGTATGTGGTTAACTCAGATGTCAGAGTAGATGCAGTGTTACTGTTTCATTTTATCTCTCTGTGCAGTGACAATACAGCTTCAATCTTTTAGCCAACTCCAGCCTCTTAAACAGAACATTGATCTACTTTTATCAGGTGGAAAATCTTTTGTTTAATGAGTAACGAGTTAAATATCCCCTGCTGCTTCTCTTGTCTTGTAGGCGGTGCAGCTGGAGTCCGTCAGCTCGGTCAGAGTCAGATATCTGATCGTTGTCTCCACCCTTGGCAGTAAAGAGGAGAGTTTACTTCTAGGCATGGATTTCCCTAACTCAGAAAGGTGTGTGTGTGTGTGTGTGTGTGTGTGTGTGTGTGTGTGTGTGTGTGTGTGTGTGTGTGTGTGTGTGTGTGTGTGTGTGTGTGTGTGTGTGTGTGTGTGTGTCATCACAAAGAAAGTTTAGATGCATTGGATGATAAAATCATTTCATCTCTTCTGTCCCACCTCCTTGCAGTGATCATTGCACCATCGGCCTGGTTATGCCCATATGGAGCGACACACAGGTGTATCTGGATGGAGATGGGTGAGATGCATTCTTTTTATTGAGAATAACAAAAGGTGCTGACACCTTTGCAAGTTTTCTGAAAACCAGACCATAAGAAACTTAATGAGAGAACTCAAAAGTTGGATCATGCTTCATGAATTAAAAATGCTAATTTCTCTCTGAGACCCTCACATAAGCACGGAGACTGATGTGAAAGTAAAATAGACGTATTTCTCTCAGTACAAAAATACCATTCCACGAGTATGTCTGCGATCTTTGTGTTATAACTACTCTGGACTGCAATTGCCTGCCATGTTCCCACTGCTCTCATTAGCAGGCACCACACCTCCTGCTTTATAGTTTTTCAAGTTTTTTTCCTCTTGATTTCTTTACAAGAAATATCACTTATTTACACTGAATAGATAAATACTCTTACACTTTGCACTAAAACCCCTCCTCTCTCTTTCGCAGTGGCTTCAGCATAACCTCATCTGAGGAGACCAGAATATTTAAGCCTGTCTCCATGCAGACCATGTGGTGGGTGAACATAAAGCTGTAATCCCATTACTACGCCACTCAGTTTCCTAAAACATTACTCATCTTTCATTCAAATGTTAAGTACTACCTTTCATTTCTACGCTCTGCTGCCGTAAGGTCAGTGCTGCAGGTGTTACATGGCTGCTGCGAGCGTGCAGTCAAAGCAGTGGTGATCCCAGGAAACGGCCTGGAATGGGCTCAACACTACCACCAGCACATAGAGTCAGACCGCTTCTGCCTCAATGAGTGGGAGGCCATGAATGATCTGGAGTCAGTGCGGAAGGACGGTGAAATACAAGTGTAAGAAAAGACCAGAACTTTTTTTATTTCCATATTATACCATTTGTGAATACATACGATTGCGTCAGGTTTTGTATCAGGTACGTGTATCTGCTTTGAGTGTTTTGGTTTTTTTTCTTTGGACAGCTCAGCAGATAGGGTTTCAAAGGAAAAGCTGATCAAAAAGCAAATGAGGGACATCATGAGTACTGAGGACCTGGACAGCATCACATGTAGGATGGTAAGATGTATAAAAGGATGCAGGCTCGTGTGAAATAAAGCCGAGGATTGTTTGCACGATTTGATGTTGTCTTTGCTCCTACAGGTGTACGACGCCCTGCAGGAGAGGATAGGATTTGACATGAAACCCTTTAAAAAGTATATTGACAATGAGATCTTGGTCACTATTGCTCAGATGGATAAACCCTCCAAAATACTTGACTACCTTTACCTGGTGAGTGACCGCCATTTTTTAACCCAGTAGTCAGTCTTTGAGTGAGAAATCTTTAAAGTGCTGTAGTTGCTCAACTGACAAGTCTCATGTGACTTCAACTTCCTCTTCCAAGTAGATCTGTGTTCACACTGATAGGAAAGATGACGCTGTGTGTTGTTTCCGGTTTTATCCTGTTTCAGGGTTCAGAATGGAACGCGGCTAACTTTGAGGAGCTGCAAAAACACAAGTCAGTTTTATACCTCTGCCTGTTGTTGCAGTCCATCTCTGGTTGTCAACATCTCATACACTGGATGATGATGTGTGAATTGTGTTCTGCTGAGTCAGCACTGCAGCTAATTTTGTTTCTGTATGCTTTCTAGTGTGGGCTACATTCTGAATGTAACGAGGGAGATTGACAACTTTTTCCCAGATTCCTTCACGTATATGAATGTCAGAGTGTATGATGAGGAAACCACTGACCTACTGCCGCACTGGACAGACACATATAAATTCATTAACACTGCAAGGTAATCCAGAAATGCTTGATATCTACTTAGCTGTTGAAAGTTTTTCTTCTGTGTAAGGTTAAAAAAAAACAGAAATTAAATTCAAATTTCTGAAAAGGGTTTTAGTTACTACACTTCTGTCAGTAAAACCTGCAGTAAAGAAAGTTTGCCTCCCTCTACTGGTAGTTGGAGTTACTACACATGCTTAAAATATACCTATGTCCCTTTAATGTCATGCAGTTCATGAACGCCTCATAGTAAGGTGTCCAAACCACTGAGTGAGTTTTATTCCTGTTTGGCAGGAAGAGTGGTCAGGCAGTGTTGGTGCACTGTAAAATGGGCATTTCCCGCTCCGGATCCACCGTGATTGCTTATGTCATGAAGCAGCAGCGCTGGCCGTTGGATGTGGCCTTGGCATATGTCAAGGAGCGCCGTTCCGTTGTCAAGCCCAACGAGGCCTTCATGAAGCAGCTGCAGACCTACGACGGCATCCTAAAAGCCAGGTGAGACACCAGAGTATAGACAGCAGGAGAGCAGGGGGAACAGCTTGCAGACTTCTGAGGTTTCTCATATGTGCTGATGGCGTTCCAGCCAGCAGCGCCACAGTGCCCTCTGGAGGCGACGGTCTGTACGAAAGGAGGAAGGAGCGGATGCCGGAATGCCAAATGATGAAGAAGAAGAAGATGATGATGATGATGATGATGATGATGATGATGATGAAGGCTTAGAAGATGAAGATGAAGAGAGTCTGTCTGATCACAAAGATTCAGACACAGAAGAGGATTCAGAGGAAATCCCAGAGGTTATTTACATCATCGTTGCTGAAGCATTCCGAGTCCTTCGCCTGTCTTAAATCTGGCCGTCCCTCTGCAGGTGTTTGGAGGGCCCACCTCGCAGCCTGGCACCAGCTGTGGACCCGAGCAATTAGCACCACCAGAAATCAACCCTAGTGTCACAGTAGATGAACCAGACAAGGTGAGCGGTCACCAATGAAGATTTAGACACTCCTGAGACAGTCTGTGCTGTTTTTTTTTTTATTGTTTCCACTCTTGCACAAATAAATTTAGACTTTTCTTTTTGTTAATTTGAGGTTCCTGTGAGTGTGAATCGCAGCGGCAGGATGAACCTCTTTTCTCTCATGCAGTCCATTAGTGAAATGGATGATATCAACAAAGAACAGGTAATTAACTCTTTTTCCAGTGTGCCTACTACACAGGCTCATTGCAAGAGCACGTGCTGCTTCTTACATGACTTTAAGATGCTAAACATTCTTTGTTTTAGTGTGACTGCATTTTAAAAGTTAAACATTTGGTTACATTTTAGCAGTGTGGCAATTTATTTCATAATTTAAATAGCTTATGTATTTCTTTTTTGCTATGAAAGTGTCCTGGCAGTCCAAGGCGATCCCCAAGACCCCATAGGCGAAGCCAAAGCCGACGGGGTCTGACTCATCAGAGAGCGTGCATGGATGTGTCACCTGACCCGCCAAGACTGCCAGACGCAGGCTCAAGCAAAACATAAAGGAATGAAGCACATTAAGGTGGAAGGAGAGTAGAAACAAGTGCTTAACCGTATTACAGCCACAGTTTTTACACAGTGATCACCTGTAGATTGAGAGATCAGGTTGGGAATATTTAGTGAACGTTGTATTATTGTCTGCATGCCAGTGTTGATAAAAATGTTGCCAACTATTTTGAAGTGAAATCAGTGGAAGATCGGCATAAACTGCTGGATACATGTTCTTCTGCAGAACATGTGCTGTCTCACAGGTGGACTGTCTCCCTTCATGGGTTGTAGCTTTCTGCTGTGCTCCTGCGTCCCTGAGATGATATCTATGCAAGTAAGCTTCGCCTTTATTTTCCTCCATGAGACTAAATGCTTCCATTACAAAGAAGATTTTATCTATAGCTCACATTCACTCACCAGAAGATTACACCTTCCGAGATGGGAGTTTTTCAAACTGTGCATTATGAAACAAGACAAGTTGAGCGTTGCAACTGTTTTCCAAATGGAGTCACGTGCCAATGACTTTACATGAATCTTTATATGAATATCTTAACTGTCAGCCATTATTATAGCTGAGATGATCAAGTGCCTTCAAACTTAAAATCAAATAATTCACAATTTATTTTAGGACATGTTGGCTGTATTTTGTGTATTTTGTATTCTCACTTTGATGGTAATGTAAATGTAACTTCTCCAGGCATATATTCAATATATATATATATACACACACATATATGTATGTATGAGCACATACTTGCTGATTTCCTGGGTGCGCATTATGTGTTTTTATGCCAATGTTTAACCCAATGTTCAGGGTTTCTTCCAGTATTTATATAGACTTTTAATGGATTGGGGTAACTTATTAGTATTTCAGTCATTCTGATGCTGTCTCATGCTGGTGTTACTTGTTATCCAGTGAAGGAATGTGTAATCCATTCAATGTGCATGCACTATCATTGAGACTAATACTGTTAATGCACAGGTGCTTTCATCAACTGAGCCAGCGTCATGTTCCTGTATTGCGCCCTTCTTCTACACTGTTGCTGAGTTTACAATCACCGAGTGCAAAATAAATCATCCAGTCTCTCTGGGTACTGCCTCTTTGCAACTTATAAATGAGACCACATACAGAAAACCAGTTGTACTTAATTTTATTTTCTTCAGGAATCATCCAATGAACCAGGGCTGCAGAACAAGCTTACAAAATTAACAATACATTAAAAATCACGTGCCGACATACTTTCTTCTGGGTTCGCTGAGGATGATTCCTCCCTCTTTCATTGCCGCCCTGAATGACTGAATCTGTGAAAGATTCAAAACATAAACACGCAGCATGTCGTGACTTAGAGGAGCCTCTGGTGGTGCCTGTACTCACAGCGTTAGAGCGGTATGCCCAGGGAATCTCCCTGTACACCATTCTGTTGATCCCAGCCTGCATGCATCGATGTGCCAGCACTTCTCCAACAGCTTGGCAAGCAGCCACACAGGTTGTGGAAGACAGCTCTCTTTTCAGCGCCCACTCCTTAGTTGAACACGAGACCACTGGGATAGGGGAACTGCTGGAGAACACTTCTGCCGTAACATGATGCTGAGTGCGAGTGAACACCAACCTAAGAGGATGGAAATGGTGAAGTAAAAGGACGTGATATATCTGCTATCAAGCGCAATTGTCATTAAAAGTAATTTTCTCAAAGTACATATAGTTAACCTTGAAAACCACTAGTTAATTGTATTTTAAACCTGTTTGCAAGAGCAGACAGGACTGTGTAAGATGCAGTCTTGTCAACAACATTTGATTAAAAAAAACTGTGTAAGGTTAAAAACTGAGAAAAAGGTAAGACTTAAAATAATTATACGGCTTTGGCCATAACAACTGTACAGCCAATAATAACCAGCATTTTTCAGACCAACATAACCATTTATCAACTGGCTGCCAACAACAGAAATGAAGTTCATTTATCAAAACTGGTACACGTCTTCTTGGTTAAGTATGTGAATAAATGAAATATCAGAGGTTCAAAGTTGCCTCCAACATGTCAAATAAAATGAAATTTGAGTAAATGCAATACATTCAGACAAACCTGTGGTAAAACGAACGGTGTGGCCATGTTGTCTTCCAGCCGCGGTCCTTCACAGCCAGAGCCATCTGCTCAAGGTTCCGGGGGTTTCTGTTCAAAAAGGTCGGATTGACAGCTTCATTTCCATCCGCGCAAGGCTCCGTCTGACAGGCTGCATAACTCAGACTTCGAGCTGTGAAACCAACAACTATTTTAGATAAGTTATTTACAGACAGCTTGAAGGCAATACAAATGGTTATATCTACCGTTCTGATTCACAGTAGGACGACATCGTTGAATTTGACCCATCAGTAGACGTATGCCCCGACTAATTTCAGACAAAGCCATTTCTCCAACAGTGTTAGTCAGAGCAAGTTTTACAATGTTACATCTGTCAAAGTCCTATATCCTAGAAAACGGTTAAAAGAGTGCCTTTTTGTCTTTAGATATGTTATGGATGAAGGGAGACATGCGAATCGCCATCCATCTTTGACATTCATACAATATCCGGAACACAGTGTTACATTAAATACTGCTCGGATAGAAACAAGAAAGGCTTCAAATGGCCCTTTCGCTAGTCGCCATTTATACTTTTTTTTGCCTGTTGTTGCGCTGAAACGTTGAAACGCTTCCATTGTAATAAATAAATAAATAAATAATTAAATAAATAAATAAAATAAAGTAAATGACGTCAAGGAGAAACAAGTATTTTCTGAGGTATTTTCTGCTTATTTTCGCAAAATATTTCAGGGACGCTTTTTCCTTTACTTAATCCACATTGTGGTCAAAACACGATTTATCCGTTAAGATGTTATAATTATTTGCATAACTTAACAGAAACAATACGGTGGTCATTAAAAGTAATTACTCTCAAAGTACAGGCTGGAAGAATACAATCTCATCTCATCACTACACTATTAAAGTCACATGATAAATGGCCATTTATCATTGATCATCAATACTGTTATGAGGAAACAATGTATGTATGGATTTGAAGAAACTAACTTGTGAATTTCTCTTGGAGATCAATAAAATATCTAATTAACCTTAACACTGTACTTTGTTTCTTAAGATTGGTAACTATTTTTGTGACATAAGGTTGTTTATTTGAATGTTAATGTATGTACAACATGGTATATTTAAATTCCTTAATCTATGACTCCAATGAATAAATCTCTTAATCAACAAAGCACATGGCATGGGCTGATGAATTACTTTCAATAATAGTACTGTGCATGAAAAATCAGGTTTAATTTCAGCTCAAAATTGATGAATCACACAGTGCAAACTGGCAGAAATGAAATACAACTGAACAACTGTCAAAAGACAAAGTTCATGAACAAATCACTCATCTTAGATAAGGCACAATTACTGCTAATAAAAACTATGTTGTGCTTATGGTAGTACTGAATTGAAAGTTGTGGCTCATGAATATTCATCACTCCCTGTTATGCAAAAAGATGAAACTGGTGTGCAGTCCCTTTTCAAAACTATTACATGTTCATACCGCAAAAATTAAACTGTGAAAGTAAATTATTTTGGGATAATTACAAATGACAAATGAATACATAGAAAATAACAAGTTCACAAAAGTGATATTACGTAAAAATTATTGTAATTTAAATTAAAAAATGCAGCTGTGATATTTTCATTATGCTGTTGTAAATAACAGTCAATACCACCATGGTCATTATGCAAGTGAATTAAACTTTGAAAGCTAACAGGCAATAAAATACTGTTGCTTAGACAGAAAAACAACTTGGCTACTGCACAGTGATTTACATAACCATTGCCAATATGCAGTGTTTGGTCTGTCAAATCGCAGGTGGTGCATTGATCATTGAGGAGAAAGAGAAGGGGTTCAGTTTGTAGCCTGATCCACTGTAGAACTTGTTTTGAAATTCCACCCTGAAGGAGAAGAAAGGCAAAGTTAACATGAAAAAATATATTTCGCCACAAGAAAAGAATTAGAGCTTGGTTAGTACCAGAGTCATGACTTATAATCATGTGCAGGATGAAAGCTACTGAGTGCATCTGATTACAGTTCATGGAAAAGCCTTTTTTTTTTTTGGAGGTGACTAATAGTCCTCTGAATACAACTGTAGGACGATACAAGAAGCTTCTCTGCAGAAACTGGGTGATCTTAATAACTAAACTAAAATAACAACAAAAAGAAGGTAATTCACACAAACATGTGAAACGCCTCCAGTGTTAAAAGCACACTTAAAACAACATTTTCTTACCAGTGTAAACGAAGTGCATGTAGGAACGCTGAGAGTCCCTCCATGATCAGCAGGATGGAGATGGTCAATACAGCAAAGAAGGCAAAAATCACAAAGAGCACTACTGCTCCCACATACCCTTGCCATTTCAATGCAATACGCATCACCATACCCCACAGCACCTCTGATAACTCTGCAAAGACACAAATAGCTTTTTAGCAGACAGCTGTCAGTACACGGAACAATTGTGTGTGTGTGTGTGTGTGTGAGTAACTGGCTGAATGAAAAACCGTTTGAATTTAGTGTGGAAACTGTGTGAATCATGGGAGTGTGACAGTGTGCACTGTGTTCCACTCACGTGCGTGCGCCAGACTTAGAGCCCAG
This sequence comes from Arothron firmamentum, assembly GCA_016586285.1. NCBI lineage: Eukaryota > Metazoa > Chordata > Actinopteri > Tetraodontiformes > Tetraodontidae > Arothron > Arothron firmamentum. Next base: position 210,447 of record BJFM01000018.1, read on the forward strand.
AGTCGGAGGTAAGAGGCGGTGTTTGAGATGCAGCCCAGGCAGTACTCTATGGTGTGGATGGCCTGATGCATTAATACATCTGCAGTATCAAACACCTGCAGGAAGCACAGTTACACCATTTACACCGGAACCACAAAACCACATGTATGACCCAAAATGGTTCATTGAATAACAGATGTTTCAGTTTTTACCTCCTCATCAGTCGATCCTTCCTCAACGTCCCCCTGACGGGTGTTGATATTGCTGTTGTCAGCCACTAGTGGACGTCTGTCTTCCTCCTGACATTATAGAAAACCAATCAGAATCCACATGTCAGAATCCATAACCGACTGGAGAACAAGGTTCAGTTGACATAAAACAGACTCACCACGTGAAAGCGTCTGTTCTTGTGTGTCATATATTTACATATGGGCTTCCCTAGCAGGAGGACCGGGACAGAACACACGGCCACAACCACCAGGACCTTCTGCACAATACTCTATATGAGCGACACAAACAGCTGTTAAAGGTTTACGTTGGTTTTACTTTGGCCCAGATGTATAAATTAAAAATGCTGTTTGTTATAAGCCTCGATTAAGCATTCACGACAATGCTAGTGTACCATTTAATAAAAACTACAACTGACTAAAACTGACTGACAAAATGTTAGCAAATCAGCTTAAGTGTGAATACGAACGTTACACACACCTGTCCTGTATACAGTAGCGGATTTTGAGCATTTTCCGTAAAGAGGAACATGTCTATGAAGTGGATAAGGATGCTGGGAGCAAATTTAGACTGGGCAGGGGTGTAGGCGATCCATTTGAAGACCACCATAAACACCAGGTAGCCAAAGAGACACAACATGAAGACCAGCTCAGGAATCAGCACACAAAATATGCTGCTTATCTGGCGAAAGTGGCTAGAAATAAACATGAAGAAGAAAGACATGAAGGAAAAAGTCAGAATACATGTTCAATTATTACAGTTTGTTTAAACAGCCTACTATTAACACACATCTGGAGAGGTTTTACAAATAGCTTTGAGGTACAAATATCATGCTGTGAGGATGTATTGTTAAACTGTTACTTACATGTAGTTGAAGAATGACAAGCAGACTCCAAACGTCATGTGAATGACACCAATGATGACTGACATCTTCATCTTGTATGAGTTCAGGAAAGTTAGTTTGTTGTTGGCCAGCCCCCAAATCTGAAAAATCAGACCAATTGAAATTAGATGTAGTCACAAAAAAAGTGTAAAAAAGGCTCATGACTGAAAGATTGACAAGTGCGTCATCCATACCGGGTCAATGCCAAACGGGTAGGGGGATGTAAAAACGCCCGGCACCACAGGATCCATGGGTAGGAACTGGGTCCCTGACAAGACTGATGAACTGAAAGGAAAAAAAGGGTAAATCAAAATGAAAAAAAAAGGTGAGACGGATTAAGGGAAATACACTCACTTCCACACATTGTTGTCGAACATGGGTTTTACATGCCACCCAGAGCTGAAAGTACTGAGGCTTTTGCTAAAACACTCATTGTAGATGGCTCCAGTGTAGATAGAAAAGAGCCCCATCAGCAGAATCAGATACCGTCCCCCAAACATCATCCTCCAGATCTGAAACACACGTACAGTCATTTTCATTTCATCTGCAAAGACACTTTTCAGCTCTTCTACACGCCTGCACAATGTTGCTGATATCTCAGGTCAATTTCTTATTCAGACAATCAATGAGTAAAAAAAGAATTCAGAAGTGAGCAAATATCTTTGAATGACCTCATTACTGTTGTTCTTTAATTTAGGATCCTTTTCCTCAAGGACCATCCAGAGGGCAGCCAGTGTCATCAGTATACCATGACCCACGTCCCCAAACATCACCGCAAACAGGAAGGGGAAAGTTATAATGGTGTACACCGCTGTGGAGGTGTTCAAACCAGCAAAAGTCAAGTTAAAGACAATGGAGGACAAAGGCAATCCTTTTAGAAGTGCACGGTCTCACCTGGATTGACTTCACGGTAGTTCGCCACACCGTAAGCATCGACAATGTTCTGAAAGCCAGTTGTGAAAGAGTTGAGAGGAAACAGCGTAGGTGGAGGTGTCGAGGTCGCCAGCCGGTTGTAGAAGGAATCGACCCCACTGCCACTTTTCCGCTAGTGAGCCAAATGAAAAAACAAAAAAATAAGGGGGGGATCCTAATTACTCCTGTCCTGCACCTGCATGTTTGTGCTGCTTTCGGTTGACCTACCCCTCCCTCTCTGAGAGCACTCTGCAGTTCTGGCAGCTTGGCGGTGGGACACCAGGCCTCAGCGATCAGGCATTTTTCAGTGACTGAAGAGCTGCAGAGGTTCAGCACCATCTGGACCGCCTTACACTTCTGCACGCGCACCTTCCACTGCGGCAGGACGGCCATCGCACGCATCAGTAGCTGCTGCAAGTAGGACTCAGTCTGCGAAAGCACCTGAGGCAGAGGGAAGTAAGAGTGAACATTAAAGCAACGTGTTTCAGAATCGCTCATCTGTTAAAAAAAAACCACACAGTATTTTCATGTTGACACTTACTGATTTGATATCTTCAATTCTGCTTTGAAGTCCCTGGAGAATCTCCTCCCTCTCAGCTGAGCTCTCAGGGTAGGCAAATGTCTGCGTATGGAAGCTGTAAGAACAGGAAATCAAAAGATTCATCTTGGTCTTCATGTGACGAAGGGGATGTCCAACTGTTCATACAAACATAGCCTGGTGCGTATTATTTGGGACATTTTTAAATCAAGACTGCACTTAAAACCAACAACCTGATGCAAAACTTCACCTACCAATCGCAAATCTTCTTCACTTTCTGTCCAATCTGCGCCCCCCAGTAGGAGATGAGGAACACTGTCCACTGCACCATTTCCCCCTGCGAAAGAAGTGACGGAAAACAGCTGGTAACACATCCACAGGAAAACACATTCGACGGCTGAAAAACCTTCCACGCCGTCCCTCCCGGTTCCCACCGTTTCTGGATGTTCAAGTCGGTCCTCCATTTCTCTGAAATCCACAATAATATAACCGCGACAGGCTCGCCATAACAGCCTTTCAAATGACGGGACCTTCCATGGATGGACCACTCCCGCCACAAAACTGAGAAAGAAGAGACATGGGAAAAAACTTGTGACACGGACAAAGAGAACCAAACAATGGCAGCGGCCCTTTTAGGGCACGTTACCTCAGGTGGACATCTTGGCGGTTCTCAAACAGGCCCTGGCTTTCAAGGACAGGCGGTGGCGGTGCCTGTGAGAAGAAAGCGGTAAAGAATGATTTACTGACTCCTTTTCAATCACGTCAACAGTGTGATGACATGGTTAAAGAAATGAAAAGTTTTGACGCACCTGTGATGCTGTGATAGAATGTGTCCTGGTCAGGACACCCCGGTACTGACAGAGCTGGGTCAACTGAGCCCGCAGGCTGTCATGGTTCCGGGATACCTGTTCAGGCATGCAAAAATCACTCAGGGTAAAATATCTTTACAGCCTATTTGGACTGTTTAAGATGACGCAAGCAACCGCTTGAATTATCAGTGCGCCCACCTCTTTGAGCTCTCTGGCCAGCCTCTCGCTCTCCTCCTCTATGGTAATAAGTTCAAGGGGTTGAGGGGCCAACGGCGTTGGGCATGGAAGGGGGAGGGGACCATGCAATGGTGGTGTAAGGGAACGATTGATCTCCTGCTCCAAGAATGCTGAGAGGGAGGATAAATAGGGATAGAAACAGCACAAAGGTAAATAACAAAGCCAAACACATACTTGGGAAACAGTGAGTAAATACTTACTAAATGTTTTTTCTAGTTCTTCACATCGCCTGACTTCACCAACAAACCTCCTTTGAAAGGCATTCACATTCGGATTTAACTATGATAAGAGAGCAGTGATTTAATTATACTGGGGGGAAAAGGGAGTTGCACATGACTCAAATCAAGCAAAGAAACAAAGTACACAGAAGAAACATTTTCACAAAGCCCAGATTCAGCCTAGAGTTTACTCACATCTCTGAACTCAACCAATCCCAGTTCTCCCAGCTCACTGACACAATTGTAGGCTGAGCTGGACTGAAGGAAGAGCTGCACCAGACACACCTCCTCACTGCGGAACAATGAGCCCATAATTTACCTGCAAAATAGGAAGGAAATAATGGCCCAGTTTTTTTTTTTTTTGTTTGTTTGTTTGTTTGTTTGTTTTGTTTTGTTAAGTCTACTTGAGAACAGAAACCAGGAACACTGTTTGTGAAGGATATCAGGCTATTATTAGGTGGAGATGATTAATTATGATCCAAGGTTAGCAGTTAAGAATAAAAGTCTAGCAGGAACAATAAAGAATATGAGTCCAAAATCAAGAACACAGGGGTGACTAGTTTTCAAGATGAGAAGGGATTTCCATTCTTGCACAGGCATGTTTGAGCAACTTCAGTTTTGTTTCCCATTTGTGAGTCAAATTCCTCTGTGATAAACTTCAATGCGGTGCTGTAAAATGAATGATAGCCAGCCAGCTAAATGTATGTGTGAAATGAATGTCCAATTATGGTTTGCATTTACAGAATAGATAATGTAAATTAAGAACAACCAACACCTTTTTAACAACTCCAAACGTTAAAATCGGCACAAAGGTACCGCAGTATGCCTACAACATCTTTACATACGTTTGGTAAAAATAAATAAATAGGTTTTAAAACATATGGACATTATCTACAGAAAAAAATCAAAATAACGTTGTGTAAAGAAAACATTAAATATTAAAAAGTGTTTCTCCTGATAACGGGGATTTGGTAAGGTACGTGGAATATATTTTTTAAGCAAAGTAAATCATCTGCCTATGTGATTTTAGTAATATAATAAATAATCGAAATTACGAAAGGAAAACTATATTTGTAGAAACATTTCAACGCAAAGAAGCAGCGCTATCATCTGTGCAGATAATGGCATTCATACACAGGCAACAGAAACCGCTTAAGACGAGCACATTCTAATAAAAAACAGATGAAATCTCACCGATGTGCCTCCTCACCGTCGCCGGACTTTAACCTGCGATCTTTCAGACGGTCCTGCTGCCTTTCGATCCAACCAAGCAGCGGCGGACAGACCAGCCAGCGTTCACCGGAGAAACTCAGACGTGTTGCTGAAGTTGTCGGTTTTGGTCCACTTCCTGTTGCTGGAAGTCACGTTACAGCACTCATGTGACGGATGACGCTCCGCTCAGGCAAAGGAATGTGGACACATTTCCTTAATTTTCAGTAACGCCTGCCGACAACCAAGTGATTTCGTTTTAATAGCAAGATGGCAGGTATAACGATGGCAGAATGGTGGCTTTGCTGATTTTGGGTTGCGACGCAACGCCAAAATTAAATTAGTGTCGTGACTCTTTTAATTAGGAGAAATATGTTCCGGGTTTACCCCGCGACCCCGCTAGGGTGGAAAGCAGAATGCTCCAACTTCAAAAAAGTAAACTCATAAGACTGAAACTGTTCGAGAACAATGTTGTTCGAACGAACGAACTTTTAAACACACAATACTATTTTCAGCTTTTCATAAAATATAAGGGCAACATATTCAGGAGTGCTGCCGCACGATAAGTGCATTTCAGTTTATAGCATACCGTCTCGTAATTACCATGTGACCTTTACATTTTACACTTAAGGTACTCATATAGTGCCTAATGTGTAAGATGTTCCATAGTTTTCACATTAATGTACAACTTTAATGCCTCACACTTTGCTCTGAGGTTGATTAAGAACATGATTTTTTCAAATAGTCTTATGACTAACATACTAAGAGGTCAATTATGTTGATCTTGACAATACATGAGATTTAAGAGTGCCCATTGGCTGAATAAAAACACAACACTCATGATCTTGATTCAAATGAATGGCAATACAAAAGATAGTTTATTTCATTGTAAAAGGGCAGATTTAAATCATTTATTTGGAGAATGATACACAATTGGGAAAAGCACAATTTTAAGTAAGGAGAGAAGGGCTTAAACAAGACTACATTTTTTTTAGGTGACAATAACTCTGGATCACCTATTTATATTCATCATCAACTGTTGCTGTACACCACTAAAGATGTATGCTCGCCTCAGCCTAGTGAGCCAGCCAGCCTACATGAACCTGTTGACATCAGATTTAATTTATTTCACCTCATTTATAGTTCAGACAGGCAAAAGTTAATCTTGAACAAGGCTGCTGTGGATTTATATAGCGGCCAGTTTACCAGGATGTTGTTCTTCTATGTGGGATGAAAAGTTAAGCCAATAATCACAAGTAAATGTCAAATTGCTGTCCTGCAAAGATTCTATTTTTCTCTAAACAGTCATCTGTTTTTAACTTAAATGTTTCCCTTTCTACAAGCTGTAAAATTTGAGACTTCTATCCATTCCAGCAGAGGACAAGAACCGAGCATTATCTCCAAAGGCAACTCCAGTCACCAATCCAGTGTGGTCTAGAAACGGAGAGGAAAAATCAGGTGAAATCCATTGAAACACAAGATAACATACACAGACGAGAAGTGGATTTTATCCCCTCACCGGTAAAGTTGAGGACCTCAGACCACTGCTTGCAGATGTAGACTCGGATATCAGATCCGCCAACAGCCAAGTAGGTACCGCTCTGGTCAAACACGAGGGATTTCACCTGAACCGAACACAAATACAAAGAAAAAAAGATGTCGGTTTAATGAAAGAGAAGCATTAGGTAAGATATGCATTAATTAAACAGGCTTGTCTCAAATAAGAAGTATGCCACAAACTATAATTTCCTACCTCGTAATTGTTATCCAGAGTAATGGTCTTGAAGTTCTTCAGTTTTCTCAGATCCCACAGTTTCAGAGAGCTATCCTGGGCACCTAGATAAAATCACATGCTAACATAAAAAGTTCCAGATACATTGTGTCTGGACATTAAAATCAGATGTTGGTTGCGCTGAAGAACAACAGCTATATTGTGGTACAGCTGGCAGTAGTTCTTACCTGTGGCCAGATAGTATCCGTTCTCAGAGAAAGCAATGGAGGTGACGGGTCCAGAGTGGCCTGGGAAGTTGGCCACATTTGTACGCTCCTTCAAATCCCAGATCTTGATTTGAGAATCAGCAGTCCCAGTGCCAAAAATAAGACCATCAGGGTGGAACTGAGCACAGGTGAGAGCTTTGGGGGCAGAGAGAATCGTTACTTCCTCAAACAGGAATAAAATTAGTAAGACTATAAAAGGCAAACAAGAAACTAACCACAGCCAGCACTTTCATCTGTGACTTTGGTGAGCACCCGACCAGTCTGGATATCAGAAAATGCCCAGTACTGCAAAACAGGAAAGAAGTAAAGATGAAGATGAAAAAGATGAGCACGTTTGTGAATTTAACAAGACAGTTTTATAATTTTGTCCGGCTGCGTGCGCACGCGCACACACACACACACACACACACACACACACACACACACACACACACACACACACACACACACACACGCACGTACACACCTGATCCTCAGAGGAGCTAAGCAGGTAGTCCCCAGTAGCATGAAGAGAGAGCCCAGTGACACCAGCCTCGTGGGCACGTACCACCTGGACGCAGTTACCCCCAGTGACAGACCACACACGTATGGTGCTGTCTGGAGATGCAGAGAAGACCACGGACTAAAACGGTAAAAACACAAGTGTGAGGACAAAAGACTCAACTGGGCTGTGGCTGGGCATGACAAAATATCTTATCCTGGAAACAAACCTGGGATGGATGGTAAATAACAGAGGTGACTTTCTTGGTGTGACCCTTAAATGTTGCCACAATCTGCTCCTCGTTCTTGTCAAATACTACCACGTTCTTATCAGCTCCACCTGAGAAACCGAAGGTGATGTTTATTAAAGTCATCAGAAATCTTTACTGTAAATCTAAAAACATACACGTTTCAAATATCCACTCTTGGGGGGTGGAAAAAGAACATACCAGTAAGAACTTTGTTGGTGTCTGAAGGACACAGATCCAGAGCCAGAATACCAGGAACACTCGCACTATGAAGACCCTAAAGAAAAAAAAAAGGGCAAGTTAACATTAATATTCAATAAAAGCAAGTTATGTCTAATCAGATGGAAGACCTTTGAAAGAAAAATGCAAACTTACAACATGTGAGGCCACTTGGTGATATTTGCCAAGATCCTCGGCTCTAACCAAGTCTTCTGGGACAGTTTTTCCCCTCTGGAGAAAAATGTTTTTAGTGTTTAAACAAAGATGTGTTATATGCGGAGCCGCATAGACGGCACAGATTACAAATAAACATGTTAAAAAACAAAACAAACAAACAAAAAATATAAAATACCTTCTTTCTTTCTGTGGTGAGGATGGTTGCTTTGTCTTGGAGCTAGAGTCAGAAAAATGGATCACAATAAATTGCTAATTAAACCATGAAAAATAAGTTAACTCCTTAATGAGGAAGAAAGCAAAGAGAGCAAACATAGAATAAATCCTACCTTCTGGATGATCTCCGGAGTCATTCCCACCTGTTCATTAATTTCCATAGGCTCTCCACCAGCACCCTTAGATACAGACATAAGAACTTGTTATGCAAAATCATTATCAGCATCTTAGAATAATAGCTTAGAATTATAACTCACTGCTGCAGCTGGCTGAGAGGCTGAAGCAGCCTGGGGGGCAACCAAACCAGCTTGGGGTTTGAGAGTGGCAAGAGCTGTCAAGATAAAAAAACACCAGTTAAAAACTTAAACTTAAAACAGGTTGACCATAAATAGAATTACACCTTTATATTGAGGACACAAACGCCGACAAACCCACCTTCTCTTGCAGCAGTGACCTCTTTGGTGAGTCGAGCAATGACTCTGCAGGCAGCATCATGTTGGTACAGAGCATGTGACAGTTCTTGGCGAGTAGTCTGCAGCTGTTGTCGAAGGGTGAAACTATGAAGCATAACAGCATCCTGCAAAAAAAACAAAAAAAAAAAACATATATTATTATTTAATCAGTGATGGACCTTTTCCAATCACTGTAAATTGATTTTATTCCTCAATTTAAAAGAACAATGAATTTCACAAACACACTCAAAGTAACGTTATGATAGAAAAGTAAATTGTTGCACTTGAAGTTCGACATTACTTACCCACTCATCTTGAAGTGACTTAAGAATGGCAGGAATGCTTGTCGCTGAAGGGGCTTTTGGTCGAATTGGATGTGAGACTAAAATAGAGAGATATTTCACATGTTTAAAGATTTTCATGAAAACGTATCTAATTTGGGTGGTAAACCCATCAGATAACAAATAACTATATCTACACAAACAAATACTATTGTAAAGTATAACATGTACAGTAATTTTGCAAAATTAAAAATTTTAAAGTTTAAATATCAGTCAGCTTATCGATGGAAGTAAAAAACCACATTCATAGTTATTTCTTAAATGCTTTTCAGGCTATAGAATGTAATTTTGTTCAGTTATTTAACCTTCTAATGGGTGTCAATCAGCAAAACTAAAAATGATCTTAAAACCCTGGAAATTGGATTTAGCAATTGTGTTATTTGGTCTGATCCAAATATACATTTTACATCCTGTAAATATGGAACACACAACATTATGATCACCATGATTGAATTAATGCAAACAGCCGTTCGACCATCCTATCCAAGGACGAAGCAACGATTTAGCTAAATATAAATAGAATCCACTTCCAAGTGAAAACAGAATATGGTTATTGCACATAATAACACTATCTAATACATTTTTAATTGTAAGAACCAAAAGCATACGGTTTAAGAAAGTAATATACCTTTTATATCTACGAGTTGTTCTTCAGACAACGGTTGTCCATTCATCGGATCCGTCCCATTCTCGGCGATGTACTTCTCAATCAGCCTGCGCTCAAACACCTGGCTGGACACCGGGGAGACGCAAGGATGCTCCGGCACTTCGTTGCAGACTAAAAGAAAAGGTAATTATGATTAAAATACACCTCTACAATTTGTTACTAGCACAATGTAGCAGTGCATGGCCGCTAATGTTAGCTAAACTAGCTAGCAAAATTAGCCCAGAAACTAGCTAACATGCGCCGCATCCGTCCGGTGAATAATCACAATTTCACTTACTTGCACAAACTAAAGACATTTTCCCAACACGGTTATTGCGTCTCTTCTGAAAACGAAATCCTGTTAGTGCTGAATCGTGTAATTAATAACGCTGCTTTATACTTTACTTATGTTTGACTTAAACTGTAAGCAGCACGCCGTTCTTTCATTGCCGCTACAAACGCAGCTTCTTCTACGGTTCTTGCCACTCTTGGAGCATAGCGTCACAGGCGCTTCACTGCCCTCTATCGGACAGAAGCGGCAATCAGAAGAAAAATGTCTGTGACACATTTTAATGTTGTTTATAAAGTGATGCTTTTTTTTTTTTCAAAAGCCCCAAATTGAGCATGTTAAAACAACTTCAAAATGGCATATACTGCGTACTATGTACTTTATTGGTAGACAGAAGATATTTTGAGCTACAACAGCAATGGTAATGTCACAACCTCCGTCACTGAAATGTTTGGAAACGAGATCATCATCTTCTGTAACTAGATTTATTCACATGTTAAAGTGATACAGTGCAAACAAAACCTTTGTTGCCTAAAACAGCCTCAGAGAAAACATAAAATTTGTGGACAAAGAAATAGAAGAATTAAATAAAAAAAAAACAATAAATATTTTTTTCAATTTTCTGAACACCAGTGTTCCAGACATCAATCTTTTCCAGATACACTATATATTTCAAGCTCATGAACAATTATTGTCTCTCTCTCCTTAACCACCCGCAGTTTCATACTTTTTTGGATAAAATTCAGATGCTGCCTTCTCCAGCCTGACACAGAGCATCTTTGTAGTTTCACAACTTGTTATTGTGTGTTTCTGCATAGTATTGATGATTTCTACAATTCCAACATGAGAGTGGTGTTAAGAGGTGGATTAAGTCGAGTACGTCGCGACTGAAGGCCCAGGTATCAGATGCATAGCCCACCACTGTACTACTCTGTGTGTGTGTGTGTGTGTGTGTGTGTGTGTGTGTGTGTGTGTGTGTGTGTGTGTGTGTGTGTGTGTGTGTGTGTGTGTGTGAATTCTCAGAATACTGTCATTGCCAAATAAAAGTCCTATATTGTAGATTTGAATTTGTTACACTCAGGGATGGCTAATACAATGGTCAGTATTTGCAGCAAATAAGTTAGTATCACTGCACAATACTTTACTATACAGCTAACATCTTTTCAGTCACACTATCCAGTCCAACACCACTATACACCAATACAGTCACTCAGTATGGTCAGTGTAGGTCATGTTGGTCCTGAGGGTCTGGAGGTAGGTCACAGCCGAAGACTTCAGCTATCCATTTACAGCACTATTACATTTTTTTATGAAACTTTTTTTCATGGACCAAAATGGCTAATGAACAACCTGTGCATAAGGAGATTCACATCAAAAATGTCATGCAATTGCTCGTATTTTACTTTAAAAAGTATGTTTAAATGACATGGGCTTGGTTTTTCTTTTAACAAGATTTTCAGTGCAGGGTAGATTCTGTTTGTTTTATGTCTTTTATCCCTCAGGTCCAAATCTTTGATTTAGCTGACATTCAGTTTCTCAGATGTGTAAACACTGCTGCACTCAGGGGTGGTCTTATCTAACGGGAGTGCAGAGAAGCAGTCCTGTGATTTTCCCCGCTCTGCTTTGTCTATGCCTTCTGTAATTGGAAACCGAATACAGTCCTCAGAGGATTGGAGACAGTCTGAAGACCCAGGCACAGACAAAGAAACTGTTCTTTCCTCATCATTAGGTGCAGTCTAGAAAAAAACAAACAAGTAAACACATGTTGAGATATTTCAGTCTGTGACAGATAAATGTATCGAGTTGAATTTTTGACTTTATTATTTACGTTATGGCAAAGGAAGTCTGAAGCTAGCTGTCTGGTTAAGTCTTGGATATCAGCTTTTGGAGCGTCTACCGTCACAGAACTGTAAACCTGGAAATAAAAACAAAAGCACACGTTACTGGTTGTTTTAAATCCAACTAGCTCACATCATTCGGTCCATTAGCCCCACCATTCGAGTTGGACTTGACCTCGGTGTCCATTTCCTTGGAGTTTCAGGCTGCTGGGCATTACTGTTATAGCCTGAGGGCAGAGTGCTCGTCTGGCTGTAGTCCTGCACACATCAACACAGACACACAAAAATCAGCACAATCTTCTTATAACACTGACTTTTGTTAATATGCAGTACACCCATCATTTATTACATACAGTATCTATTTTCATTTTCACACTTGCAGTATCAGGATGATAATGGACTGTAACATAATGCTCACTGTGATAATGTGAATGTATAATAAGATGTGTCCGATTTGTGTTGTGTTTATGTGGAAGATTGCATGCCCGTAGTTGTGATGTGTGCATTCACAGCACCTATTCATGCTCCTCCCAAAAACACAGAGGTAATAACGCCTCCAGTCATATGCATTGTCGGACTTTCTTACCTGGATGTACACCTCAGGAGGGTTCGCCGCTGGCTTTCCCTTTCGTCTGAGGGAAGAGGTGAGCGGCCAGACTGTGCAACATCTAGATCTCCTCAAGAACAGGATTAAGCCAGTCACGGCCATAAACACTCCAGATAAAGCACGGATGAAAGTGTAAATTGAGTAGAAGGTGGTTTTTCTAACTGTAGAAATCACAAAGACATGTTTCTGTGAAAGGGCAGAATTTCAACCTGCATTAAGAACATTTTAACGCCTCCTGTGACTCACCGCCAACCTGCAACACTGTAGATGACACCAGGTTGCCACTCCTGTCTCTGATTTCATATATCCCACTGTGACTGCTTTTCAGACTCACTATGATGACTTCCTTGTTAAAACCGTTCCCCCTGAAAGAGACGAGGCCCCTGTACCGCAGGTCGCTGTTTGTTATGTTGCCATCATGGATCAGCTGCGCAGGACCATAATGGGGCTTGGGGTTAGACTGGTCATAGTGTTTTGGGATGAATGTAAGGTTGCCGTGAGAAACAGGAAGGGACAGGTTTATAGACTCCTTGACGAAACGACTGAAATGAAAAGAGTGCGCTGGTTGCAGGGTAAAGAACAGAGTGAGAGAGTGTCAGATGGAGAAAGAAAGATAAGCATTAGATGTGAATGGATGCTACGGTCAGCCGATCAGTTCAGCATCATCTTCTGTCTTACCGAGGACGGTGAGGCTGCTGCGCGACAGCACATTCCCTTTGGCGTTCCTCACGGTGTAGTTGCCCTGGTCCGCTTGCGAGACTCCCTCAGCCACCCAGACCTTCCCGCCTTGCTCCAGCCGTCCCCGGCCAGCATTACTGACCTCAGGGTCGGTGCGGTTCCAAAGCACCACTGACATGGCCTCTGCTGGAGCACCATGGGGAGAAAACTCCAGCAGGGAAGCATATTCAGAAATGTTTTGCTTAAAGTTTTCCCCATAGTACCTCTGGTATGGTACTATGCAATCTGAAGCAGCACAAAAGAGATGAATCAGTGCAAAGCTCATTAAATATTATCACAAATTGGTTATATTAAAGTACCTAAAACGTTCAACTGGAGCGTCTCATACGTGAATCCAGATGACATTTTGATACTATAAAGTCCCTGATCGCTCTCCGTCACCTCTCTAAGGAATAAGATTCTAGCCTTGGTCAGTTCAAACCGTGGGTCTTTGACCTGCAGTCATAAAGTCCAGAAGCTTCAGATACTCAAACACGGTGCAAGAAATGAACTATTCAACAAAAAACAAGACAAGCAGGTGGAGAAATTCACTCACAGAGGTGTTTTCCAGCAGAACGCGTTTTGGTTCACCAGAGTCAGGTGTAAACGTCACTGTTCTGAACATGGAAGACAGTCGCAGACGAAACTCCTTCCCAGCGCACACTTCTCTCTCGCCTGTTCAAATGAAAATGTAGATAAGCATGCCTTTAGCTAACATTCCCACAGGAAACCACACTGGAATAAAATGTGGCTTTTTACTCACTTATTACCAACCAGCCTCCTAGGACAGCAGAATGAAAAGAAAGAAATTATTTCCAAATTTCTCCAGCAGAATTTAACTTGAGATTCAGTAAATAACAGCATTTTATTAATGATTAGTATTATTCCACCTAAACTGCTGAGAAAATACGAATAAAACGGAGTTACATAAAATGCTGTATGGCTCTGCATCTCAGCATAGCTCTGATTTCCTACAAACTATGAATGAGCCGCCCAATGACGTTGGGAGACAGCAATAAATGCACATTAAGGCATTTTGACTGTTACAACACACGCAATTATTAGGCGAGAGGTGTCATAGTGCGTAATCTAACTCTCTAATATATTTCCATTTCCTCTGCTTCAGTGTTTAAAAAAAAAGAATTGAGAATGCTTTGTAAATGACCTTTGAAACACAAATAAATGACCGTTCAATTCAGGTGAATAACTATCAATACCGCACCCACTTCACATTAAAACAATCTGCTAATCAGATATGACTAATACAATTAAAGCAAATTAATACATTTTTGTAATGAAAAAAGTGCATCTAAACTTACCCATAGTAAATGGAAGCAGGAACAGAGTCGTGAGAAGGACAGATGAAGACATTTTTACCTGCGTAAACGTCAGAATCATTAGGACTCCGTCGTTTATGTACTTAAAATGCTCATCAGGCATAATGTCCATCTTTACGCAAGAGGGAGCTAGATTACAACAAGAGCGACGTTTGAGTTGGGCGCAAATAGGCACAAACATTAAAATACATTTCCTTGCACCGGAACACAGCTACTTCAAGTCACACACACACACACACACCGTGGTGCCCGACATGTTTTCCAGGCGACGACCAATATAACGACACGAAAACGCTCTTACGGACAAAAGGTCACCACGGAGACCTAAAATGATCAGACCCACCTAATGGTGGTACTATTTTTATTATTATTATTATCAAATGATCAGTCTCACACAAGCCCACCTGTAGAATGAGTACGGTTTAAATCCGCCCCTATATTTCCAAACGTTTCTATGAATTGGGAAGAGGACAACGTCGGAGGTATAGTACGCATGCGCGTATGTGCGCATGCGCGTATGCACTCCGCTTCCGTCAATTGCGCAATCCTTCCACAAGATGCGCCGAATGTTGCTTCACTCAATAAAGTATGTATTTCAAAATGTCTTTAAAAACGCAGTCATACACGCATTACACATTTCCCGAAAATTACACTGACGGAATTAATTTGTGTTTAGACTCATTGCTGATCAATATGTTTTTTTAAATTGCCTTTTTGGCAACTTTACCTGTCTTTGATCATTGTCTTTATTTAATCTTGAATAAAATTCTATTCATTTATTAATTCAAAAAATAGTTGATGTTCCTCTTTTTATACAACATTGTTCCTCATAATACAGAACTGGTTAAGTGGAAGTTGAATGCAAGACAATCAACAAGTTTTAAAGTTTTATCAAGCACAGTAACCACCAAAATATAATCCAGACAGGCAAACAAATCCAACACGGTGGATGGAGAAAATCAGCTCATCCAAGCAGTTAAGGCAAAAGGCTGAAAGCTTGCAGAACAGGGAGGGAGAGAGGGAAGTCTGATGTCTTCAGGGATTTTAATAAAAGGGAGTAAAACTGGTCCTACTTGACCAAGTTTTCCAGGGTGGTTATCTATCTATAGAAGTACCTTTTGGCAAATGTCTCATCTGCAGAATCAAAAGAAGATGTATCTACCAGACACTGAACATCTGCAGGCAAGAATAAAATGATGTTACCATCATTTTTACATGGTGAAATGTAAAATAGGAACGTTTTGCACATAAGGAAAATGAAGAATTGTTATCAAAGAGGACAGAGGGACTAGAAAATACTGACAAAACTAAAAAGACAATTAAGATAAACATACCCAGAATGGATTTCATGCTCACAGCTTTTATTACCTCTGACAAAGGAGGAGGTTATGTGATAACCATTGTGTTTGTCTGTGTATTTGTTAGCAAAATAACTCGAAAAGGAAATGAAAAATGGCCAAGAAAGAGCTCATTATATTTTGGTGTTGTTCTGGATTCTACCAGCATCAAAGGCAAAATCATAAAGTAACCTACTGTGTTATGTTACCATGTATTACAACTGCCTTATATGCTCCACTACAGGTGTAAGCCACAAATGTGGGTGCTCGGTGGGGGTCTACGCTCTGGGCTTTTCTGGTTTAAGTTGGTTTCACTTCACTCTCGCAAGAAATATTTGAAGTGCATCATCTAACACTCCCACAAACACATGAATACTTTGTAATCCTAATACTTGGATGTTTGTTGACTGCAAGCCACATCATGTCCTGTGTAATGTTGGGTTTTTGATCTTTAAAAAGCTTTTGTAAAAGCAGCCAGTTGTCTCAATTTCAAATGAAAATAAGAAAAATCAGAAAATCAATGATGAGAAAAAGAGTACAAAAGTCATGTATAAGAAATACATGATGGCTGCAGCCTCCTAAAGGAGAACCTGGCTCAAATAAGCATCATGTCAGAGAGTGCAGGACTTAATGTAAAATGTGATTAAAAAGTTGGAACATTTAAATAACATTTAAAACTAATCACACTGCCATGCTTACAAACTGGTCTGACTTTTCAAGCTATCACTCAGAGATGTGCATTCCTGATTAAATCCATTTTCTATTCAATGTTTGCAGTGGGTTTAAAAAGTCGACACACCTCTCTTACTGTGCCAAGTTTTGTAACGTACAATAAGGCTGAGAAAAAGTTAAGAGGATAAAATTAAAAAAATAATAATGTTGTTACATAAGTGTGCACACACACCCTTATTGGGGATGCGGCATGCAGCATTAACCAATCAGAATCAAGTTAATGGTAAACAGAGGTCGCTCCACACTTGCCAACATTTATACTAAGAGTGACTATTCCCAGATAAAGTTTGTTGCAACCTTTGTTGCATAAAAGCAAAAGCCAGAGAGCGTTCAAAGCCTCTCATTGTTGGAAGATCGTAAAACCAAGGTTTGGCTGGGGCAGAAACAACACACGGTGAAGCCCGGTCATGTGGATAAAAGTTACAAATGGGAGTCAGTTTTGGCACAAAACCCTTCAGGCTTCCGTGAAACCTATCCTTTCCAAATCAATAAAGGCACAGCCAGAGAACAACCCTAAATCCAGCTGGGAAAATGCGGGGTGATCTGAAGCGGCTGCATGAGCGCAACCTAACTGATCTGGAGCGCTTGCGAAAGAAGAGCGGACAAATATTGCCCTGTCAAGATGCGCCATGCATAGATTTCCACCTCACTGGCTACTGGATCAAATTGTGCTTCGACGAAACTACTTTAAGGCTGTCCACAGTTATGCAACCACCACAAATGTTGAAATGTCTTAATTAAATCAAAAATCACCAGTAATTATACCTATAAAAGACCACATCTGTGCACCAAGTGTGCTGATAAGATTTGCCTGTGTTTTTTGTGGTTCCTCGGAGACGCTCGTACATGCGCAGTTTGCACGTTAAATGAGAAGCCTCGCCCAGATCGCCTGTACCCAAATAAAGGACAGGGAGAAAAAACCGGAAGCAAGCGAGTAACGTAAAAGAAAAAAAATAAATATCTGCGAGTAAGTATCTACATGTGTTTTCCGAAAACTCAAATATTAAAGCTCTGAAAGAGCCATGTGACCACCCCCTGTCGCTGTGTAGGTCATGCGGCTGCTGTGGATGACCGCAACCTGGATCTGCTTTGGTGAGTGCCCAGCCCGATAAAACGGGGCTGTTGAACAGCATAACTAAACTAAAGGTTTAAAGACAGCTTCTTCACATTCACCACAACTTTTTGGAAGCAGTTTTCGGGTGCATGCAAAAAAATAATATATATTTAATAAATTAATATTAAAATAAAGTAAATACGAGGAGATTTTTTTGAACATTTTCCTTCAGGAGCAGCAATATAATCAGTAAAACTCTAAAAATACATCAAGCTCTTTTGGTATGGTATAGTTATTTAGTAGTATAGTTAGTATTGTATACAGTTTGTGTAGAACTGTAAAAGGAAAGTCATTAATTAGGTTTCTGAGAAAGACAAAGATGTAATTTATTTCCCCGCTGTTTTTCTCGATTTAAGGGTTATCTGCTGGTTTGGAAGAGTGCTACGGTAAAGATTTTCAACTACCACTTTTATACACTCCCTTGTTTTATAAGGGACCAGTTTACTTTACCCTGCACGGTGAAGGAAGAGGTTCCAGAAGGACCATAATGAATAATGGGAAGGTAACCAGGGAATAAATCTGCTGGTGTTTGTCTCATCAGCCTGGTTGCTGTGTCAGTGCACTGAAAGTTTCTGTCCTGAGTGAATGTGTGTTCTCCTTCAGGCTAATCACCCACGTCTCAAAGTTGACGTGTTATCAACTACTTTAACTGACTTGAGAGAAACCGATGAGGGGACCTATTCTATTGATGGAAAAGACACAAGCAATGCTGTCTATCTGGCCATATTAGGTGAGAATATTCTCCCATGTTGAATATTTAAAATCACCTCATTCCTCTGTGCAATGAGCCCTTCCTGACTTGTGCTCTTTTAGAATGTGCGGAGAAGGTCACCAAGCAGTATGGCCATGCATTCTCCCTTCATGTTCCTGGAGAGGCTCAGTATCTGGAGTTCATTCAACTTAAAAGGAAAGAACTAACAGTCCTCTGGAAGAGGACAGGATCTAAGATGACCAAGGGAAAAGTACGGATGAAATGGAATATCATTGAGGTTTTTAACCTCACGCATGCGGACGAGGGCTACTACAACCTACGGAGGAGAGACAACACTTTGGTGAATAGGAAAAAGCTCAAGGTGGAAGGTAATGAGATAGTGAAAAGAGTGTTTGTATGTGATTAAAGATATGACACAATTTATTCTGTGTTCCACACAGCAAATCAAGTGCACTACGAGGCCATTGTGAATAACTACATTATCATCCAATTTCCACGTTCCCCAACCCTATGGACTGTGACGTATTATATGGATGGGGAAACCAAAGGGCACACATTGATCAACAATGGCACTTCACTAGAAAACACCGACCCTAATATGCCATTTAAAAAGAGGTTTTCCACGCTGGAAAACAGCTTTGAGATTTACCCTGTGGAAAGCACAGACAGCGGCTATCTTTATTTCAGGGACCAAGATGGCAACCTGGCTCAAACCGTGAGGTTGCAGGTTTTAGATAGTGAGTAAAACAAAATAAGGAAAAAGCAGCCATAAGAAATGATTTAAACTAACTCAGTTGTGTGTTGTTCTGCCTTCCAGGGTATCTTCCTACATATGTTTACATCATTGTTCCCATTCTGATAATCCTGGTGTTGATCGGCTGCTGCTGTTGTGTGAAAAAGTGTTGCTGTAAAAAGAGTTCCTCCAAAAGAACTGAGTCAACACCTGCTGTTCAACACCAAGTCAGTATTTCTTCAAGTGTGTTTTTTACATTTTAAAGTATGTGCTGGTATTTTCATCTCAGTCTTCCTGCTGCAGGATCGAACTCAACCTTCTGTGACTTACTCCGTGGCACCAGCACCACCTCTGACCAGTTATCATCCAGTCAGGCCTGTTGCTCCAACAGAACCTGCAGCTTTCTCCACCGGCCCATCGGTATGTTTTTGAAGGGGTTTGGGAATAGTAAAGGATGTGTGATCATGGGGGTTTATGACTGTTGTATGCAGACTGTTTTGACACAAACTCAGCTGATACAGCTTCACGTGTCTTCTCCAGGTGGCAGCTCCGTCTCAACCAACAGCCTCACCAGCTGGATTCGATGTCAAGACCAATTTCTTGTCCACGGATGTCGAGCCCACATTTGAGTTGAGAGGATCTACTGTCGCCTCTGCACCCCTGCTTAGCTCTGACTCAACATCAGCTGATGTTTATACCTCTGACAAGCTCAATTTTCTTTGAGTAACAAGCTGGGCTGTGAGGATTGGGGGCTGAATTCAGGGCTTTGTGACTTTCCAGAAAATAATATACATACATTTACACCCTTATAATGCTGTATGCAAAGATTCAGTATGCTGGCGACAAGATAACGACTCAGATTTGGAGGTTATAACGGCCTTTCTATTTCATCAGAACGGTCCATTATAATACCAGTGTCACTTTACCTGCCAATAGTTTTCATGTAGTAAGCCAATCGGTGCACAGACAGTTGAGTGTAGCGTAGTGTAACAAACATCAGCGGGGGGGGGGGTTATTTGGTAGCGTAAAGTCCCACAATCCCTGAACGTGTCAGGAACGCCCTTCTGGTCGTGTGTATTTCAGGGCTAAGGAACCGCCCTCAAGTAATGCACGCAAACGGCACGGAATGTGCAGTTTCATACATACATTTTAATTGTATTGTTTGTTTTGTTTATTTGATAACTAGTGAAAAGCAGGTGGTGACTATTTTCAACTACTTTGTAGCAGTATAAACGCTTACTCGCGATTGTTTTCTACCTCGAGCGGTCATGTTGTTGTTCTCCGTATTGGTCGCCTTTTCCTGCGTTGGTAAGTCAATATGATCAGTGTTTATGTCCTGTTTAGAACTCGTAGAATCTTTTAATGCATAATACACCGCTGCCGTTTGAAGATTTAGCGACATCTTTTTTTTTAATTCTCATAACCTTATAAAACATGTTCTAGGCTTTTCCCATATAATGTAATTTGAGAGAAAGGGGTTTTGAACCTCCAATATTGGTCGATACCCTTTGATGCACCAAGCACATTTAGTCTTTGTTGACTTTTTGTTTCCAACACTTTTTAAAAATAATCTTAGCCTATTGTAAACAACGTGAGTTACGTTAATGTTCCCCACGCACCAAAATGTGCTCACTGAAACCCTTTTTTTTAATTTTTGCTTGCTTGTTTGTTTGTTTCTGCTCAAATAAAATTAAAACATGCATCTCGCACTACGAATGTGAAAACATGCAAGTGGTGCACCTTTTCTACGTCCTTCGCTTCATGTGTAATTTTTATGTAAATACTCAAAACACCACAACACTTTTTTTTATTTAATTAAAAAATACATAAAACACAGATCTGCATAGGGTTCCTGCACAGACTTTGTTTACATCTGCAGCTTTAGCCCCGTGCACAATAGAGGAGGAGAGCTGCCATGGGTGCCAGTGGTAAGAACTGTCGTCTCATCCCAAGAAGGCTCCCTGGGGACCAGGGCCTTTGCTGTGTGGAGTTTGAATGTGCCGCCCGTGCCCATGTGGGTTTTCTCCTGGTCACTCCGGCCTCCTCCCACAGTCTAAGACATGCATTTTGGGATGGATGAATTGGCTACTCTAACTTGTCTGAAGGTGTGAACGCGAGTGCGAATGGTTGTTTGACTCTACCTTACCTAGGCCATCACCTGGGGAATTGTCCAGGTTTCTCCCTACATCTTGCCTGAAGGTTGCTGGGATAGAATCCAAAATTAAAAAATCATTAATATTTGTTATGTATTATTAGAATTGGCGTTGGTCTAATTATTAAATAATTAAGTTATTTAAGATAGTAAATGATGGAGAGACAAATCCCATCTACCACGGGAGTCTTCATGTATACAAAACCCAAGTCAGTTCCATTCTCACATTAATTCAGTATAGTTATACTACAACAAAAGCACCCTCTTGCTCGGAAAAACAAATGGACGTATGAATATTTCTTTTCTTATATGTGTTTTTCTAATTTAAGGTTTTTCCACGGGAGTTAAAAAGGAAAGGCGTTGTTATGGCAAAAATCTCCCTCTACCATCTTCCTACAGTCCACAGCTTTACAAAGGGCCAATTTACTTTACCCCAAGAGGTGTAGCAAGAACTTCCAGAAGGCTGATAATGAATAATGGGCAGGTAACCACCCATCCATTAAAATGCATCAGTGCACCAAAAGTTTCTGTCCTGAGTAGATGTGTTGTTTTCTTCAGTCAAATCACCCACGTCTCAAAGCTGACCCGCTGGCAGTTACTTTAACTGATTTGAGGGAAACTGATGATGGGATCTATTCCGTCTCATTTGCTGAGAATCGTGTAACTGATATCATCGATCTGAAAGTTTTGGGTAAGACTATTCTCCCGCATAATACAGTTAAGAAAAACTTTATTGATAATATGTTGTATCTCTGTATGCAATAAGCCTGTTCTGATTTATGCTCTTGTAGACTGTGCTGATGATGTCACCAGGACCTACTGGCATGCATTTTCCATTGATGTCCCCAGAGATGCTCAGTATCTGGAGTTCATTTCACTTCACGGACAAACAGATGTCCTGTGGAATCGTACTGGGTCTCAGGTCAAGAAGGACAAAGTGCAGATTAAATGGAATGTCATTGACGTTTTCTTCCTCACTCAGTCCGACAATGGCTACTACAACCTCAGGAAGAAAGATCACACTTTGCTGAAAAGGATAAAGCTTCAGGTTGAAGGTAATGAGATCAAATATAATGTGTTTTTGTATGTGGTTAAAAATACAATACAACTTACTCTGTGTTTCACCCAGCAAATCAAGTAATCCGTGATGCCGTAGAGGGTGAGCGCATCTTTATCCAATTTCCCTTTACCTCATCCACATGGACTGTGACGTATACCCCTGATGGGGATAGTGAAGAGCACACATTGATTGACAATGGTGTTACCATGAGACAAAACCTTATATATTTGCCGTTGAAAAGGAGGTTTTCCAAGTTGGATAACAGCTTTGAGATTTACAATGTGGAGAGCACAGACAGCGGCTCCTTTTATTTCAAGGACCAACATGGCAACCTGGCTCAAACTGTAAGGTTGGAGGTTTTATATGGTGAGCAAAACAAAATTAGGATCAAGTAGACACGCATACGTTTTTGAACTGACTCACCTGTGTGTTGTCCTGCCTTCCAGGGTATCTTCCTACATATGTTTACATCATTGTTTCCGTTCTGATAATCCTGGTGTTGGTCGGCTGCTGCTGTTGTGTGAAAAAGTGTTGCTGTAAAAAGAGTTCCTCCAAAAGGACTGAGTCAACACCTGCTGTTCAACACCAAGTAAGTATTTCTTTATATGTATTTGTTTTGAAATTTGTGCTGGTATTTACATGTCGGTCTTCCTGCTGCAGAATCGGACTCAACCGTCTGTGACTTACTCCGTGGCACCAGCACCAACTCTGATCAGTTATCAGCCAGCAAGGCCTGTCGCTCCAGCAGGACCTGCACCACCTTTCTCCACCGGCCCATCGGTATGTTTTTCAAGGGGTTTGGGAATTGTAGTGGGCACCTTGTCACACTTTCTCATCTCAAGGCTACACATTATTCTGTGATAAAAAGGCTCAGGGGCACATTGTTCATCCTCTTTTTTTCACTGGAGGAAATGACGACAATTTGTCATCGTGGGGGTTCATGGCCTTTATGTGCAGACTGTTTTGACACAAACTCCGCTGACACTGTCTCACGTGTCTCTTCCAGGCGGCAACTCCATCTCAGCAGAGAGCTTCACCAGCTGGATTCAACGCCCAGCCCAATTTCTTGTCCACAGATGCCGAACCCACCTTTGAGCTGAAAGGATCTAACTTCCCCTCTGCACCCCTGCTTAGTTCTGACTCATCTTCCCCTTGTGTGTACACCTCTGACAAACTCAATTTTCTCTGAGCATTATGCTGAACAGTCAAGAATGGGCTAAATTCAGATCTTTGTGAATTTCTGGAAAATTTTATACACACATATACAGTTAAAAATACCCAGAAACCAGTGAAAAATATATTAAGAACACTATTAACATTTTTGGACATCAGAATATAGTCTAGTCATTTTTTAAATAGATTTCTTATTTTATAGTCTAGCTTTAGTTTATCCATGCATCATGTGATTAAATGTTTTAAGCACTACAGTGTTATGATCTCAATATTTGGAAAGTGGTTGTAGTTGGGAACAAAGCAAAGAGTAAAACCAAAATAACTTACTGAACACTACTAACTCAAGAATGTAAAAAGCAGTTCATCTCAGGTAAGGAAGAACATACCTCACACTGCGTTGTTCCAAATTTTTGATTTAAAGTTTTTTTTGTTTTTTTATATATATTTTTGGCATACTCATAGAAAGGGTGAGTATCTAGATGTTGCACGGAACCATTCTTGAAGATGTTGAACTGCAGCCATCAGTGTAAGCCACTGTTTTTTATTGTCAATTTAGAATGTTTATGTGCCTGACAGATATTGTGTTTTCATCATATTTAAGCTAGAGTTTTGTTTTCTAGCTGTAACTATATTAATGAGTGGTGACCTGTGGGTGTTTACTGGGTGCATATGCTGTTACATTTGTAAAACACGTTTTCTGATTATATGTACTGACTTTCTTGTATGTACTGACTTTTTGATGCAAAACCAGTGAAGCCATTGACATTAAACCTTTTTTCTTTGTATTGCTAACATCCTTCTAAGTTTGAATGTTTCTGTACAGTGAACCCTCATTTATCGCGGGGGTTACGTTCTGAAAATCGCCCGCGATAAACGAAATCCGCGAAATAGAAACCTGTTTACTATTCAAATACATGTTAATGTTACGGCCTCATAATCCCTCCTTGCGATCCTTATAAACGCACACAGCGCGGACGCAGCCAGACGGCAGAAATCAGTCCGGACCGCGACGCACCGCAGCCGGTGTAAACCCGCCTCAGCCCGCAAAACACAGAACATTTGGTCATGGAGAAAAATCCGCGAAACAGCGAAGCCCCGAAAAGTGAACTGCGTTACAGCGAGGGTTCACTGTATACTATAATAATATATTTTTTTTTTAGAATGACTGATTGCTTACTGACCCAAATTGACCGCAGATTTGCATGCTGACTATAGGAAATTGTGGTGTTGTCTCTCACAAACTACGAAATGAAGAAACAACGTCTTTTGATTGATACTGTATTTTCTACATCTAAAACCACATGATGAATTTTCTCACGATCTTGGTAAATCCACACACACATGAAAAACATCATGGTTCTGTAAATAAAAAAATAAAATAAAAAAAAGCTTACTCTTATGTCTGGTTCAACGACTAAGAGCCTCATCCCACTCTGAAGCACTGGAAGAGTGCAGGCTTCCACCAAGCAGACTCATTCAAAAAAATTCCTGGATCCTGATACTATACATAGTATATGTATACACAGGCAGTAGTAATACAAGGCTACATAACATAGCAGATTGTTATTCTATAATATAGTTGCTTCATGGCCTTTAAAGTCCCTCCATAATCCGAAACATCACCAAAATGTATTTATCTGTTCCTTGACCCATCATTAACATTTACTAAAAATTTCATGAAAACTCATTCATAACTTTTCAAGTTATTTTGGAATTAGACAGCTGACACATTGGCAGAGTTGATAATATTACACTAATTATGGAATTCTTCAGCTGCGCACTAATATTGATATTGTATGCAACTAGGAAACCGCCTAATAACTAAAATATAAACTTTAAAAAGTCTACAATAGTGAATTGTCTAAAGTTACTTTCCTCCGTGGTATGCTGATCAGTGGGCGTGTGTTTATGTTACGTGGAGCAGCTGCTTCATTATATCCATCAATGTGTTGCTGGGGAATTACGCCGGTAAGGGCGGCGCTGCACGAGTCAGTAGGCTGGTGCAACACGTGAAAATGACTCACAGTTGTGAGACCGTTAAGACAGAATTTTTATGCACCCCCCCCCCCCAAAATAAATAAATAAAAATATTTTTTTAAAAAAATCGCTGCGTGCATGCTGCCTGATGCCACTCACTCAAATCTTCAGTAGTTGCCGATCAACGCGCGGTCAGTTAATTTGAAGCGACATCAGCAAGGGATGTGGTTGGTAGTATAAATTCCGACAATCCTCGAACGCCTCACGAACGCCCTTCTGGTTGCGTGTGTACTTAAAAGCTGACAGGAACCTCCCTCCGAATGTTGGCACGGTGCGATAGTGCAACGCGTGCACAGATCTAAGATCTACAGAAGTATTTTTATTCTGTTTGTTTTTTATTGGTTACACAGCGAAACGTTGTGGTGTCGTATCGGGAGCTAATTTGAAAAGGTAGAAACGTTTCTTTTTAAAATTTGTTTTCTATACCGAGCCGTCATGCTGCTGCTGTATTTCCTGTTGGCCAGTTTTTGTTGTGTTGGTGAGTTAATCTGGTTAGTTGCTATTTATTACTAACAATACTAATATAAATTTCTGATGCGTAATATAATGCACCAATTTAGTTTGAAGACAGCATCGAGCTTTTTCTCTTTTTATACTGATGTTCGAACTAATTCATATGCATACTAGGCGTTTTCCTAATACAATCCCAGATTATTATTTTTTTAATATCGCTGCAGGAGTGGCTGATTAAATAGTACAAAGTACACGAATAATTGGATTTATGAACGTGTGTAACTGGAAAACAGGTGATGCAGTCATGTCTGGCCTGGTCTCGTCGCCATAAATAAATGTATATATTTAGAATAAATTATTTTCGGCAAATAATTACAAATCCTATCAAACAAGAGCGCCTCTTTGTAACTGTAACCATGCGCCCCAAGCCAGTTCCTGTTGAAGATTATTGCAAATGTTTTTAGTCATGATTTCATGTAAATATGATATGTGTAATGTATTTATGTATTATATAATACGTAAATTTGTTCTGTTAAATATAAAATTTAACAACATCACACAAAACGTCTTTTCTTGGCGAAAACTGAAAATATTCTACCCATGTCACATTGCACATGTTTCCGTAGCAACATAAGTACACTAGTCAGAAGACGGAATGTCTAGCTTTTTGCAGGACTTTTTTTTTTTTTTTAGATTTCTAGTATATTTAAAGGAAACATGTTATGCAAAACTCACGTTTTCAGTGCTTTAGAATGTATCTTTGTGTTTCCGGAGTGCCTCCGCACTCTGTAAGTTTCACTTCCAAAAACTCATTCAATGCTTTGTAATCTGCCAGAATAAGAACATGTGTCCTTAAATGCTCTGTTTTAAACTTCCACCAGACTGTTGCATAACAAGGCTGATTTGAATAATACCGCCTTCGTATCTCCTCCCATGCAACCACAGCTGTCCTCACTTTAAAAAAAAAGGAAAAAAAATCCTTTTGTGGAGGGCTACAGCTCCTTCTGTCTATAACTAACATTGTCATTTCTTTGTTTCATTTCTCTTCTAGACTGCTCTTATGATATTGGTGTTGACTATGGGGGCAGGTACGAGATTGTGATGGCCACAAAAGCGGAAACGTTGGAGGTCAGGTACAGGAACAAGTCAGAGTCTGTCCTCTTGTGGAATAAAACAAACCCTCTACTGCCTCAAAGCAGTAGCCGGAAGATAATTGGCAGGTACTATTTAATGTATAATTTAACCCAAGCTGATAATGGCCAATACATAACAAGGGACAAAACTGGCTTAGAGCTGGCAGTCTATAACTTTGACGTTAAAGGTGAGTTTTTGTTAATTATTATTTCTTTTTTAGCCACAACTTTGCTGTTTTTGCTGCTGCAGTAGTGTTTTCTTTCACATTTTGTAAATTACGGTATAAAAAGTAAAATTATATTGACCTATTTCTGAAAGCTGTATAGGGCAACATACTGTATATGTAGGTGAATATTTTTTCAGTCACCTTATTATTGCAGTTTCTTTAAGTGAGAGCCTGTCAAGTTCTTTCTCTTCATTATGTGTTCCAGAAAACACAAGAAACTACAAACGCAAAAGCGGGGGAAGCGTCTGGTTGAGTTTTAGGCTGGACCCTGAGTCCTGTAATGTTTACTTCTTCTCGGAAAGTAAGATGAGCATGATCAAGATGATCAGCAACGGAGTCGTGACGGGGGATGTGTACTACTCTGGTTGTTCATATATGGAGCTGAAGGAGCCGTGTGCAATTTTCATTACTTACATTAAATCGACTTGCAAAGGTCAATTTGAGTTTAGAGATCAAAATGACAACAAGGCCTTTGTAGCGACGTTGGATGTTGAGCGTAAGTATGTTTTGTGGTGCATTATAATTGAACGTCACTCATATTTCCTGTCTGGGGTGTAATTTTAATATGCTTTTTTATCTGGAAACCTGCTCTTTCAGCTGGGGAGCTTAATCTGTCTCCCGTGGGGATAACCCTTGGTGTGTTGAGCGCCCTCTCAGCCTGCTGTGGCTGCTTGAAATACTGCTGCTGCTGCTGCTGTGGAAGTAGCTCTTCTGAAAAGGAGGAAGGGGAAGGTTCTCCGGAAAATGAACCTGCAGTGCAATACAATGAGGTGAGTCTGTTCCCATTAAAGCAACCAGACACCTGAGCGTGCACGGTGGTGTAACTGTAAAAGTCCTGGGTTCCTTGTCTAATCTTGTGTTCCTGTCTAAATCAAACTACAGTATGACAGCGAGCCCGTTCGGATCAAGTCGGAAGATTCTGCTCCAGATGGATACAACTCCACTCAGCCTTCTTCGAATGAAACCGGCCCGCTGGTCAGTGTGTCACGTTTACAGAGAAAATGGCTTGTTCGTGCACTGTCTTTCCTCACCACTTCTAATGAGTTTCTTTATCCTGCAGATGCAACCTCCATCCGTGGCCATTAAATCATCGGAGGTATGACTCGATGCCCCACATCAGTGTGATCACACACAAACACCCTCATACATTATGAACTAATGTAGGCTGTGGTGTGTTTCACTTCATTGATGGTTTAGTTGGAATTAATTTGTCCTTATTCACTACTCCAGTCAGTGTTGGTCTCTGATAAACCAACACATTTCATTAATTTAATTTAAAAAAAACCAAAACAAAACAACATTCTAATTATATACAAAAGGACAGCAGGATGGTGCAGTTCTTAACACAGTTACATAATGTAGCATCCCGTAATGGTCTGCTCTGTGTATTCCTGCCTCTCACCCATTGACTACTGGTGCTGGGATAGCCTGCAGCACCCTCTGGGATGCTGACTAGCAATAAGCAGCACTAAATTATATCCAACAGCTGTTTGCAGCCGTGTCAGTTTTCTCATCATAAACGTGACTTATTTTGTATCAAGTGTATCAGTGTGTGCTGTCACTGTGGTAACCTGTTTGTGATGTGTCTCCTTCTGTGTCCAGGATTCTGGTTCAGGCCAGAGGGCTATCCATGGCCCATCATCCATCATCTCGGGGCCACGTTTTGCTTTGAAGGGAATGAATTTTCCCTCTCTGCTGAGTTCAGGGTCAATGTCACATGATGTCTATACCTCAGACAAACTCAACTTCCGTTAAAAACTCTGAATGAGAGTTGGCTATTATATTGTAATGTTGTACTGCAGGGAGAGCTGTGCCTTTTTTGTTGTACCTGCACTTATGCCACTGTCCTTCTGTTTGCTCGTTCTGAAACACCAACATATGATGCTCCAGTTGTTCAGATTGTACTGTAGTCCAGATTAACATTATTTTTTTCCAGTGAACATCTGGACTGCAAATAGTTATGAACGCAGTCCTTTGCAAAATGTACTTTGTTCGTTGACAGCCTCTGAAGATTCTTTCACTCCCCAAAAAACAGTTTGGGACAGGTGGAAATGTTTCATCTTTGGTAGATTGCCTTTTTACTCAATGCTTTTTGAATCCTTTCTCCAAATGTGCATTTCATCATTATGTACATAGCCAAAATAGCTGTTTCAGATGAGTCATGTCACATTTTTTTACTTTTGGACTGAGGTATTTTGAACTAATTTGTGTTTAGATTTTTTGAACAAACAGGTGCATTTTTCAGCCACAGATGAGGTTTAAGCCATAAGTGACCGTCAAACTCGGTTTAAGCAAACATCTGTTTAAACCTCTAC
>BJFM01000020.1:0-16200 GCA_016586285.1 Arothron firmamentum
TAGCTGTGAAGTAAACCACCTGAAGAGAAACACGAAAACTTAAAAAATGTGCAAGACAGCTGCCAATATTATGGGATCAATATTTATTTGTTTATCTGGTATTTCTGGATTTTCCACTAATGCCGTAATTATTTCTGGATATCGGATATCTGAACATAAATGAAGAAGAAGTTTCACCTTCCCTGTAGACTTGACTCCTTTCCAGATGCAGAAGTAACAGAGGGTCCATGCAAAAGCCAGACATATGGCCAGGTCCCAATTTAAAGAGCCAATATGTTCAAGACCTGAGGAAAGTCTCAGCACTCTTCGCCTGGACCGCACAAAGACAAACATGAGAACTGTCAATAATGATAATAAATAAATAAGAGGGCAAATCTGGAAGTATTATTTCAGAATGTAAGATCTGAAATGTGAGATGTTTATGTGAAAAACTGAATTGGCAGACAGCAAGGGCCATCCAAGGACACAAACAGACATACAATTAAGAAAAGCTCTTAC
This sequence comes from Arothron firmamentum, assembly GCA_016586285.1. Lineage (NCBI taxonomy): Eukaryota > Metazoa > Chordata > Actinopteri > Tetraodontiformes > Tetraodontidae > Arothron > Arothron firmamentum. The sequence goes on from BJFM01000020.1 coordinate 499, forward strand.
TCCCAGAACTCAATGACAGGAGAGGTGGTGTTCTCATGGAGATTAATGGAAGTATTCCCCTGTTGAAATTCGCGACAAGAATCTTGAATAAAGTAGAGGGGGAAAAAAAGTCTTTCAGTCTTGCAAAGAATTCTGGGCTTTCTTGGAGGTTTCCAAGTTACAACGGTGAAAAGATGCTTTGAGTGAAAGTGTGAAGGATATCGGTGCAGAAGCTGAACAGTGTCTGCACCGTGATATGCTGATAGTGTATCCCACCTGTGTTCCAGGTGTTGTTGCAGGAAGCCCAGGGCAGATCCCAGGTGAAGCAGTTGGACAAGTAAAAGATGGCCCAGGCTAAAACAATGATGTAGTAAATGTTAAACATAAAGACAATCACCACGGTGGTGTAACCCAAACCTGGAAAAAAAAAAAAAAAAAAAAACCCATTTTATTAATTTTAGAGACTGTAATCAGTTTTCAAAACTCTTCTGTTCCAGTGCTGTACGTGTTGCAGTGCATGTGTAAATGTGTATCAAGATTTGTAAATGTGTATACACATTTACAAATATGCATTCACTGGTGCGTGTGTAAAGTAGTAAAAGTGTAGACAACTCTGTGTATTTGCAAATGCATAACTACAATATTTTAGCAAAAGCTAAAAAAACAAAACAAAAACAGATGCAGAACCACTGCAGCACTATGCCATGCCAAAAGGGATATTTTTAAACTTATTCTTAGATTGCTTTGATCACATGTTTCAGTTGCTACTCTGTCTATAAAATTGGGTTATTACCTTCAAACAACGGACAGATCTTCCTCCAGCAGGTGATTCCACCCTCACTGGTATACTGGCCCAGAGCGGTCTCCAGGAAGAAGACAGGGATGCCACAAGCAAACAGGAAGATAAGGTATGGGATGAAGAAAGCACCTGTGATTGTGCCAATTAAAGTAAATTCAGTGTTCATTGCTGGCCAAAATTATCAGAACACAAAGACGTTTCAGTTGTTGAACTGTCCATTAAAATAACCGTTCTCTTAAACATTCTGGAACATTGAAAATGGTGGTGCAGCCCCCTAAAAGTTTTGACCTCAGGCCCACTAAGCTGTTACAGAAGCAGGTACTTTTCCTTGAGCCTTATAGTGAACATCCTCGCTGGGCATTAAGGCCACTGCTCTTTACTGGTCTGTCTCAGTTTTGTGGCCACCTGAGGTCCGTGGATCTCTGTCTGTTGATATTGGACCTCTCTACCAGAAGTCAAACATTAACTCTTGCGCATCTCACATTTAACTATAATCCTCTAGATTTGCAGACAATATTGCTTAACTCTTATGCAAACACATTCAAGGAAGTCATTTTCAGGGCTTGGACTGATTGCGCAAGTGAGGAGTTCAAGTAAGGATAGGTCATTCAGGCACTCACCTCCTCCATTTTTATAACACAGATAGGGGAAGCGCCACACATTCCCCAGGCCAATAAGTTCTCCTGCCGCTGACAATAAAAACTCAATCTTGTTGCTCCACTGTTCCCTGTCTGTCACTTTCTCCTCCGAGCTGGGCGCAGTGACGGGCGGACTGTTGTCCACATCAGAGGGCTTTACCCTGCACATGTTCTCCATGTCAGCTGTGCCCCCAGGTGTTAAAGCACATTAAAAAAAGGGGGAGGAACAAAGAATGAAAAAGAATGACAAAAGAAATAGAAAGAAATAATTTCTGTCAAATCAGGTCAGAAATCCAAGCAATAAAGTTACTGTATTTTTTAAAAATACATTTATATTTAAGGCTACTGGTCAAACCAAAATCTAAATAAAATCCGAAAATGTTAAAGAGGAATAATTGAAACTAATAATAATCAGAATAGGTATGACAGGTATGTGAAACCTCCTGGGGATTGATGACAGGACAGCATTATGTGGTTGACAACTGGTGTTATAATCCTTCTCCTCCTCTGGTCAGTGATGGTTTTTCCAGTTTAACAAAGATACGTTCTTGGATAAGAGGTGAAATGTCTCTGAAAAATGTAATTTTTTTAAGCCAAGAATTTTCAGAATAAGTAACGTTGCCAACTAACTGCGTGTTTGCCTTCACCCACCACTGAATTTAATATCTACTCCAACACATGTAAAAAAAAAAAAAGAAAAGATGGAAAGAAACTAAAAACAATAGTGTAGAAAAAGATTGTATATCCTACCTGTGGGTCTGTGTTTAAAAGTAAAAATCGGCCTGATTTTCTTACCTGAACTCATCCCGTGCTGAATTTCTAATGTCCATAACTTAATGGCTGAAGCACAGGTGTAGTTCTGGGTGTCAGTGGATTACATCACATGAGATCAGTGCCTACCTTTGCCTCATAAAGGTTTACAAGTTAAAATATTAATGCATTTTTTCTTTTTTATGTTAAGTTTAAAAATCTGACAGTTGCTAATTTGTTGCATAACTGTGCAAGTGCACAGTGTGTTCTTTTCCATTTCTTTATATTAGTGCTTACGAAGCTGTACATTTTTATAGATTGTTGCATTTTAAGCATTTTTGAGCACTTGCTGTGTATGTCTAGATTGCAATAGAAATACTCCTTAACGAAATACTGCATTAAAAAAAATACTCCATAATCCAAGACACTGAGCTTCCAAGATGTTGCATATAGTATCAGGAATGAAATCCTTCTCATGCTCGAGGTCTCAGCAGATTTTATTCATAGATGTGATGAGATCTGAGAAAATGAAAACTTTGTTGCAGCCTGCAGTGGGATTTTCCTCTGAGCTATGACACCCCCTTTCTCTCTGTATTCATTTCTTTTCAGACACCCCCATATGCTGCACATGGGCAGTCTGTGCTATCTCAATGTGAGGGGCTGATGGCATAACCCATTGACACACATTTCTGCAGGGTCTTTTCATATAGAGACTGTGGAGACTGATACACGCACAGTAACCATGCAAGTAATCAAGTGTAAAAAAAAAAATAAAATAAAAAAAAAAATCAAATTACAAATCATTCATGCACATGATCTAATGAGCACCTCCAGTGCTTACTATGACCTTTCTTCCCTTCCTTTTTTGGTTTGGGAATTTTCCCTCATGGCTTTATGTTTTTTTCTTTCATGTGTTTGTTAAAAAAAAAAGCTGCTGACATGTTGCAGGCAAAACATTTATGACTAATAAGAGGACATTGGCTAACTGAAGGGCATCTGAATGCCTACATCGATAGCCAAATAGCATAATTGCCTAAGTAATTTTTTTGGCCAAATTGTGATATCTGCCTAACTTTACTCTCCTACCACTGCTGCATCAGCCTGCCTCATTGACTATGTCCTCAGCCTATCGGAACACTTGTCAGAGTCTGTTTCAATATCAATGAAAAATATCCATGTGCTTGCTAAAGAAAACGTTCAAATATGACTTGGGCAATTGCGCACTCATCCTCACTCAGCAAAACAAAACAACATCAAATCCAGATGATGGGCTGTGAGCATACAGAGTATGTCTGTGTTGCAATTTTTTGATTTAACAAAGCAAAAACCTTAACTATATTTGAAAGTTTAACAAAGACTAAATATAAAACCACACCCAGCCAAATCTCTACTGAGAGGACATGAATGAGATTTTCAATAATGAATAATGAAAAAATGTGTAATATGCAGGAATTCAAATTCAAATTCAAATCTAGTCAGATTTCATTTTTAAATGTGATGTATTGTTAATGTATTGTTTGGTGATAGATTTAAATGTTGGATAGGTCGTTGCATTAGAAATTAAACATCCACAATAAACATCATGAAATTGTAAATTTTATTGCTTTATTGCCATTGATATTTCCTGCTCGCTGGCACCCTCTAGTGGTGAGTCTAATGAAGGCGTTGACGTCAGGCTCGATGTTTTGGTGTTAGTAAAATCTAACAATCCAAAACTTTTAATATTCATCATGAAATGGATATTCTGGATGGTCACTCCACCTGTTTGGGGAAAAAATATACAGATGTTAGAGGGTAATGATGAAAACACATGATGAATTACAGTTACTTATACGGTAATATCAGTCTCTAAAAGGCTTTCGTCATCATGATCATCATCTGGTTTAACTTACATCAGCAGCTCCACAAAACGAATATCTTTGTTCAGCGCCTCAATGGCTTTCATTTCTTCATCAGTGAGGGAAAAGTCAAATATCTGGTGAGGGGTAGGGGATGGGGGAAATGAAAAGTATTATATATAAATATATCTATATATTTGTTCTTGGTTTTATACAACGTTTTAATGAGCTGAGCAGCATTTTCGTACACTCACCTGGAAGTTGTGCTTAATCCTCTCCAGGTTGAAGCTCTTGGGGATGACTACCACCCCCCGCTGGGCATTGAAGCGCAGAGCCACTTGGGCACTGCTCTTCTTGTACTTTTTCCCAATGGATATAAGCAACTCATCCTCCAGCATGGGAGGGCTTTTCAAATTCACCCTTAACATAAGATAAAGTCTTATTTACTATCGTTCAAGCACAGGGAAGTAATGTGCCAATGCTTTTGCAATTTTCAAAGAGAAATTTGACCAAACAAAAATAAAACTTTCAATTGAGAGATCAATACTCAGTTGCTGCTAAATATGACTTGAACTGAACTGAAATGAATTGTACACACCAGGATGCATCTCTGGAGGAGCCAATGGGGCAGTAGCCAACAATCACAATGTCGTGTTTACGACAGAACTCCAGAAGTTTCGGTTGTGTAAAATACGGATGACATTCAACCTACAGGTACATGCAATCAAAGAGTTGATTCATACGATGGTTGAATGGAGTATTAACTACAACATAACTGTAATACACTTCACAGAATTGGCATTCAGTGCAAGGAGTAATGATGAATGCTTCTAAGCAGAATTTGGCAGTTTACATATTACAAACTCATGTGAATTTGTGGTTTAGTGAGATAAGTCAGAGTCACCTGGTTGGAAACAGGTTTGTATTTGAGGCCGGGTTTATTCAGCAGAAGTTCCAGCTGCCTTCGGTTGAAGTTCGAGACCCCGAGGGACTTCACCAGGCCGGCATCTTTGCAAGCCTCCAGGGCCTGTAGAGAAGAAAAGATGCACCTAAAGACTGAAAAAGAATTATCTTTACAGACTGACTGATATTGAAGCGACCGAGATAAGATTCAGTGAAAAAGGGTGAAGCGAGCGGAGTTTGACCCATTATGGCACTGGCCTTGATCCTTATGTTCTAAATGCAGATTGTAGCAAAGAAAAGTCAATAAAAAATGACGTTATTCATGACAAACTGGAGCACAGGTATTAAAAAACAAAAACATTGCTGTCATTAACAAATATTTAAGGACATTTTATCCCTAAATACTGTTAGCTCATTCAAATTTTATTATACTTACCTAAATGGCTATATATGAAATGAAAGAAAACATGAATAAACTCACCTCCCATGTTGCACAGAGGTCTGTGTGGTGGTAGATGTACTTTCCATCTTTGTCTCTCGGATAAAATTCATTTCCTGGCTAAATTTGAAGAATAATAAAAAGGAGGCAATATGATGTTGTATGTTAAACAAATAAAGTGCTTTTAACTTTAATATAAATATGTAATTAACACTGGTGCATGTCAAGCCATATCAAAGAATCCAGCTGGAATCAGTATGACAATGAATGGTCGGACAGCACTGTGCATGAAAACCTTGAAAGCCAGGGGAAGCTCTATGATGTAAAGATCCACATAGTCTAGCTTTAAAGTTTCCAGTGTTCTCTCTAAGGCTGGTCTCACCAACTCTGGTGGATGGAAGGTGTTCCAAAGCTGAGGACGACACAGGGCAGAATTAAATCTTACGTGGTTCAGCTCAGTTCAGTCAAGAAAAAAGGTCATGACTTGACTTTTAACAAACCTTTCCACAGTAGAAGATGTCCTCTCTTTTCACAGTCCCATCAGCCATCTTTTCTCTAATGGCTTGACCTACTTCATCTTCATTAAAATAAACCAATGCACCATCAAAATGCCTGTAACCCACATCTATGGCATACTTGACACACTCAAGTGCAGTGCCTTTGGGCGTCTGATGGGAGAAAATGATCATATTTATTGATATGGGTTGTGTTTCAGTTTGGGTAGCATGATTTTTTTTAAATTTTTTTTTACTCTTTACTTTGTTCGTGTGCTCTCTATTCGCTGACATTTACCTGCTAATGTTTAACCAGTCACAGATCTTAACACTGCTACCCTCAGGTCATGAGAATGCAAATGTAAACAGATTATATCCTTCTCACCACTTTAGGGTTCGCGTATGTGCCCAGTCCCAGAACTGGAATATGGTTTCCATCACTGAGAGGGATCTTGTGGTTTTCTGCTGTCAGGCTCATGTTGGCAGAGAAAGAACCTGTATGAAGTCTCAGCAGCCTGTCAAATAGGTGAGTTATTAAGTCACTGTGAACTTTGAACAATGGACCGCTGAGTTCAATGCACGTTTATGACTTTATGACATTCAAACTTTTGGATATATTCATTTTGGATATATTACAAATTCTTTCTTTTTTCTTAATTCTTCTTATTTTTTTGTTTTCTGGAAAATGCTTTGAAGTGGATGCATTTCCTTCCCTGAGGCTATGTGAAAGGTTATAGGGAGTAAAAAAATAAAAATAAAAAAAATAAAGAAGATCGCAAGAATCGAGTATGGTAGAAAAGAAATGTTATGAGTGTCATCACAAAGAATTTAGAACATGACGGCTTGATTTAAAAATGTCATACAGAGACTACTGATAAGGTTCGACGTCTTAGTGAATATAAAAAGTTATAACAGTGCAGTGAAGCAGCGCTGTTGAGTCTCATGTTGTTTGGGGCGGTATGTTGTGATCTATTTATTTTTAATATATAAGCACTTCAGGTATTTCGACTGCTAAATGAAGACTATTGAAGAAGAAGCCAAACAGATTCTGCCACATCAGTCGGTATCTGTGCCCCCTCCATCAGACCCCGCCCCTTCCCCGCTGCGATCGGTGCAACATCTGCGGCATCCAAGTGCGTGTCATCCTCAGCAAATGAGAAATATACACTACAATATTTTAACAGAAAAGACACGCTTGACGCTCACGCAGCCACGAGAGTAAACTGGCTGTGAATGCAGAAGAAACCACCTTGCGCTTTGGTGCGCTCACCTGTGCGGGTGTACCTTGCACGGCAACATCTAAAAGTGCAGCATATGGATGCCCACGGAGAACAGCAGGAGACAGTGGGGGCTGCTGCTGCTGCCGCCACCGTTTTGGAGAACGAAGCTGAGAGCCTGCAAATCCAAGAGAAAAAGTCCGCCGCAGCCGAGCTAAACAACCTAAGCTCGTGTCCCGTTTGCTGCCTGAACTTCTACAGTCGGGAGCCCAAACTTCTTCCATGTCTGCACTCCTTTTGCAAGAAATGTTTGCCCGCGCCTTCGAGGAATTTGGCCTTGGCCGTGCCGACAAACTCCCAGGTCGACGGTGTGAAACCACGTGAGTCAGAATAGGTCTCGGATGCATTCAAGTACAGTAACCGTCAATGTTTTTACTCACCGTTTGGTTTCGTTTCGGTCGAATCCAACACACAGAATAATGTGCGTGTTTATGTTTTGTCCCAGTGAATGTGATCCGCTGTCCGGTGTGCAGACAGGAGTGTATGGAGGTGGATGTGATGGAAAATGTTTTTGTGATGGACTCAGTCGAAGCTCCCAGCAGCACAGTGGAAAGATCTGCTCAGGTTAGAACGCAGCGCCATGTGGGGGCAGCACGTTACTACTTTCTTTTTACTCCTGCTCACCACAATAATGTAACATCTTACTAGCCAGTTTATCAGGTATCTGAATGTGATTCTTTTCTGCTCCCTTCCTCAGATCTGCATGACCTGCAATGACAACACCGAAGCGGTGGGGTTTTGTGTGAACTGCGCCGAGTACCTGTGTGCCACCTGTGTGGTGGCACACCAGAGGGTCAAATTCACCAAACATCACACGATCACCAACAAGGAAGAAGTATCCAAAGGTACATTGAGCTCATTCACATACTTTTCAAGGTCATTTGACGGGGTCTACTCTGGCAAAAATGAACGAATGAATAACGAAATACACATGTTTGCTTGTTATACTCTTCTATTTTACAGCCACAGGGACTTAATCAATCTGGGAATGTTAGATATTTCTCTGCCAAATGCTAAATCTTTTTGCAGAAATCCATGGATGGTCAACTCAGAAGCCAATGTTCTGTGGCATCCACAAAGAAGAGCTGCTGAAGCTGTTCTGTGAGACCTGTGACCTGCTAACCTGCCGTGACTGTCAACTGCTCAGGCACAAAGACCACAGGTGTGGCCCTACTGTGTCACAAACCACAGAATAATGCGTGGGATGAGTCTTTAGAGCAGCACAGTAATATGGTTTTTAATTAACGGGATTTTTCTTTCTCGATCAGTTACCATTTCCTTGAGGATGCTTATAAGTATCACAAGCAGCATGTAATGAGCATGACCCATCAGCTGCAGGACAAAAGGACGCTGATAGAAGAGGTGTCAAATACCATAAACAATAGGTATGTATTTATATAGAGTCATGCATATTTTTTCCACTGCATTTTTCTGCTGCACATTCATTTTTTTAGGCTTCTCCAGGCAGAGCACAACCATTCATCGGTTCAGGCCGAAATAAAGAACTCGATCTGCAGTCTGATTGCGGAGATTAACAAAAAGGGCCAGATGCTGTTAAATCAGCTCGAGGTATGAAAACAGGTTCCAAGTAGGCAATCGGTCTATTATAAAAAATCAAATATTAGTATATTCTTTACATATGCTGCATCTTTGTGTGGAAGCCTACTTATTTGCAGACAGAGATGTCTGTTTTGCCCTCAGGTCCTGAGCGAACACCCTCGAGCTTAGTAAATACTGCAGATGATGGCTTCTTCATGTTCTTTCAGAATGTAACAAAGGATCACAGGAGCGTTTTGCTAAAACAAAAGGAGGACATCAGCTATCTGTCCAGACACCTGGATCACGTCATCAGCTTCGCCCAACTGGCCACAGCCAGGAACCAGGGCATGGCCTTCCTGCACTGTAAACGTTTAGTAAGACTCCCCTGATCATTTATCTGCTCTACGGAATCCTGACACAGCTCTGTAACAAAGTGGGGGCATATGGTTCTGACACACAAGTTTCTCAATCTGAAAATTATTAATATCCTCCCTTCTGTTGCAGATTGTGTTTCAGATGGGAAACCTCCTACAGGCAAAGTGTAACACATCATTTGTGCGACAGAGCGTCATTCGCTTTCAGGGTCGAGCCTCTTATTGGGCTTCCACTATTGACTTGGGTAAGAAACACAGTGTTTGCATTACTGGAGCTAATATTAAATACACTTTAATGTGTATTTGTGGTGCAGTTTCCCTTTCCTTACAAATGTAACTGTATTGTTGGCTCCTTACTTTAGTATTTAGAATAAATTAATTTGCCCATGTATGCATGTATTTCATTGTATTTTACTTTCAAAGATACTGGCAGCGTCCAACCATATTGTATACTTTAAACGTAAAGAGGGTGATCAACATTTAACAGACTAAAGCTTTAAATGATATCTTCCCTGATTAATTGGCCACCAAATTTGCATTAATGCAGTTTTTCCAACCAAAACATTATCTGTATTTTCTCTTTTATATCCTGGCATGCTCATCATCTTCTTTGTGTATATTCCCAAAGGCTCTCTACTGGTGGAGAGCACACCAGGCAACCAGCTGCCAGGTTTTCAGGATATTCCTAATTTTGTCAAGAACCCTAGGCAAGGACCCTCAGGCTTCCCCCACAGTATTGCCACTGGAAGCCCCCAGAATACTTTGGCTCAGCTCCAAATGCAGGTGAAGAAACTAAACCCAACGTCCCAGTGGCAAGCCCAGCCACCTTGGATGTCGTGCCAGACCTTCCGGCTACCACGATTTGGGCCCGAGACCCTTCACGGACCCACTCCCTCCCACAACATGGCTACCCAGCTACGTTGCAGGTTTATGGTCACTCCTCCGAGCCACAACAGACTGCCCAGAGGCCTACCAAACCCTGGGTGTATGCCCCAGGTTAGTGTGCAGTTCTCTCTGTGTTTCCATGTAACTGACAGGCCACCCTAACAAGCAGAGGGCATTGTCCTAAATAGACATGACAGCCTTCGCATCTTGGGCAGTTCACGTCTTTGCTTGTCAGAGTGAATTTCAGTCCAGGAGAAGCTTTTCGCCATTAATCGGAAAATAAAACTGACCTACATGTGCATCAGTTGCTTTGACACAGGACACACCCGAAATTCCACAAGAAGCATGATGATATCTGTATTGTTTAGTCTGCTTCAGAGGGTGTTTTGACTCCAGCTCTGAAGCTCTGTAGTCTGGTGTGTATGCTTAAGCTCCATGCTGATGCGAACAAGCTGTTAGTGATCCACATTGAACTCAGATACATGGTCAATAGCAAAGATTCTTTCCCTGTTGTCGAATTTTGGGTGTGGTAAGTGCAAGCTTACGCCGCTTCATCACATATTTATTTATTACAATCAACCTGATGTAAGCCAGGGAAATTTTATGAGTCATAAAACAAAATTTTGTTTTATGCGTTATTTTTGTGCAGCTGTGATTGCAGAATAATTTGAAAAATGAGCTCATAGTATCATAAAAAAGACATTACATAAAAGCTTCAAAATTTAGCATGCGATATTTGTGTCGTTTTGCGTTATATTGAAGAAAAATTATGATCCTTGGAAGAATGAACTGGGACTCGTGATGAATAATGGCTTAAATTAAAACCCTCAAAGATGTTTAAACCACGCTTCATTGTGACACGAAACATCCCTGACTTAGCCGAAATAAATTGTTTTTATGATGTAATGTTACACCTGGAAACATTAAACGTGAAGGTATGTATGCTTAAGTTATATTTCAGACACATGACTTTAAAGGATTTGTTAGGGAGCCCGTGGAAAGGACCCACTAGCAACTTCAAAATTCACAAAGATTTTAATAATTCTTTAATTAAAAGCCCACAGGCAGGCAGAGAGGCCAAAGTCCAAAAATCAAGGCAGACTTTTCAAAATAATCCAAAAAACTCTCAAACAAATTACAAACAAAGATGTACTAAACTCTGGCAAACAACAGGGAAAATTCTTGTGCAAGCTGACTGGCTGACTGGCACACTGGGCTTACATACCCTGAATCAAATGAGGGACAGGTGTGCTCAGAAAATGGAGGGAATTGACAGGAGGTTTGGGGGGGGGGGATGGAGTCTGAGCACATGGAAAACTAAAATGCAGAGCAAGGTCACATGGCAACAAAATCAAGTCTATTTAATGTTTTGTCTATTTTATTTCTTGCTTCCTTTCATAGTATTGACTTTTTAATCCATGGCTTCATGTTTTTGGACATTAAAACAAAGGAGGGGTGTGATGGTGGGATTCATAACAAAATTTCTGTCTCTCCTGTCATTTGCATCCCAAGTTGTTGAGGAGCGGCTCCAGCCATCAGCCTAAATCCGGAGACGAGTTTGCTTCACCTCTGTACTTATCATCTGTGCCCGTCAGAGATGTCGGTTCACCTCAATCAAGACAAATGGCGAGTGACATCACCCATTACAGATCCACAAATTTGACTGATGTCTACATTAAATGACCTCTGCACTGTTATGTACAGTGTATCTCTGGGGATCATTTATTTGTCAAGAATCAAGCAAAAACAAAATAAAACAAACAAACAAAAATCACAGAAACAATGTGATTCTTGACTTTATGTTGACAACAAATTAATCAACATGAAACTGTGTGTTTAGGTTGAATCTCCATATCTGAATAAAAAGAGTGAATCTGTATATACCCCTAAGAGAAATCACCCACAGGCCTTTGTGTCTTGTGGGCCACACAGAAATGGTAAAGTACATGTGCAGTTTTAGTTCACATGCTGTTGCAGACTACAGATTATTTTGATCTATTCTTAACATCAAAAAACACAGCTTTCATTCCTCTTTAGTGCAAGGGCAACAGAACTCAGCAGGGCACGCTGCCATTTCCCAGGAGGAGGATTCAGGGTAAGGAGACAGCATGGCGTTTGTTATCCAGTCAATTAAGATATGTTTTCATTGATCCTCCTCCTTCTCCTCAAGGTGTGTTTCCCTGAAATCTGCAGAAACACATCAAACTAGTGGAGACGATGGCCCATCTGTCATGAAGAGACAGAAACCATCACCAGGTCCCTTCATAATCATCAAAGATGAACCAGATGATGACCTTAGCTATGTAAGGAGAAGTACTATATTTCACTCTAGTGATAATTCAGTTCAAGTTTAATTTGGTAATGTAGTAAAACTACATTTTAATATATATTTATAGGGATAAAATAAAAATTTTAAGCTTGTTTACTTATTTTCATGTGAATGATAATATTTGCTTCTTTTGAGAAAGCAACTTTGTGGCTAATTCAGACAGTGGTTGTTCTTGTGCGGGATCCCGATCTCAGGTCAATAAAAGGACAAGCTTCCCAGACAGCACAGGTGACCAACCAGGCCAGCTGACCCTAGTGATCAGCCAAGATGAAGAAGACGTCTCCTCCCGTCAAAGAATTGAGGGATTCCAAAGTCCCACACACCTTCAAAACACACCAAGAGACCACAGTAACAGCCATGGAGCGGATCATAGCCGATGGGTTGGAGGAGAGGTGCTGCGTGAAGCTCTGTTAAACCGCTCTGATGGAGGGTTGTGTGCTGTCTGTCAGACAGGAGGAAAGCTGCTGTCCTGTGATAAATGTTCCAAGCAGTTTCACCTTCCTTGCCACATTCCAGCTCTCTGCAATTTTCCAAGGTGAGCTTTGTCAGGCAAAATTTGGACCTGCAAGCAATCAGAATGTTTTTGTTTTTTTTTTACACCTTGGCTGCTGATCTCTCTTTTCAGTGGCTGCTGGCTGTGTTCGTTCTGCCTTAATTTCTCTGAGATGGGCTCCGAAAGCAAACTTGAAGCCAGAAGAGTAAAGACAATGTCAGGTTCTGAAGGATTTCTTCCTGAGGACAAGAGAGTCAGTAGACTTTTTAGAATACAAATCTCTACAAGCATCTCCACTTTAGAATGATGGTTTGGTCTTCCTAAATTAATTTGTGAATCCTTTTAAATTATTTCTCCACTGCTACACTGATTGTGTAGCAACTTTACATACACTACCTGATATTATGTGTGTAAAATATGCAACAGGCAGAATGGTTTAAAGGTTTCCTGTTGGCATGAGTTGATGTTTCTTTCGACTTTTACAGAAATGTGAGAGACTGTTGCTGCACTTGTTTTGCAGCGTCCTCAGTCCAGACTTCGAAGAATCCCCCATGGTGAGTCTAATGGGATTAACGTCACAGTAAGTTACTGTATAGGAAAATTAATGGTGCAGATAATGCAGCGTTCTCTCACAAAAGTTTAGAGTCAGAGAATGTACCTGTCCTGTACTACAAATATACAAGTGTTGAATTTATCTTGCTGTCACAGATAATATTTTGAGTTTTAAGAGAATGTTTTGATTGTCTGTTTCTGGATGTACCTTAAAATGGCCCCAGATCCCCATAAATAGTGCTTCAGTGATGATCTGTAACACAATAAATAGATATCAGTATTAATGCTATGTCTGATTATGTTGTTATCACTATGTTTCTGAATATTGTAGGCATGTGCTAATAAAAGGAAGAATTGGAATGGACCAACAAAGCTCCACAGTGTGAGGAAACGACTGGAAGCGTCACAGAGTCTGGGCTACCAAAACCTGGCAGAGTTTGTTTCAGACGTTAGGCGGGCCTGTAGGCACTGTTCCCTCAAGGTTCTGCTGCAAACACTATGTGCACGAAAGGGTTTATTCTTGGTGATGACCTAACACGTTGTAACAAAATGCTGTGTTATTCCTGCTTTTCAGCCTGGCCTGGGAGTTGCCGAGGCACCCACGAAGCTCAGTGAGCAGTTTGAAGAACATCTGAGAAACGTCTTCCCAGACCAAACTTTTCCTGACATGACACCTTTGTCCTTTTCTGACTCAGTCTCTTGACAGCACTTTTCATCCTGCATAGTCCCAACAAGCGTTTTAAAGTTTCCCAGAACCCGCTGAAGTCCTTTGTGTTACCAGTGAAAGTTATCGTTCTCTTCCACTCAGTTGCATGCAGCAACAATGAAAGATGGTGTGGTCACGTCTGGGACACGCTTCCTGTTTTGCTCTACATGTGTAAATATAGCAGTGATGAGGAAGGAGAATAATCAAGAACTTTGAAGTGTGTGGTCTGTCTGATGTGGAAAAAGGAGAAAAATGAAAGTATTGCTGGCCAGCTAAAGGAATCAGAGATGGTTAAAAATGTCTGTTTTTCAACTGTGGACTCATTGTTGTAAATCTAAATATTGTTCCTTATTATGGAAAATTTACATCAGCAAGGCAGACCATTTATTGTAGCCCATAAAGCTACACATATGCAAGCCAGTTGGCAAGTGTTTACAGGGTATAATGAAAAATGATGTTATGCACCTACTTTGCTTTATTACTGCATGTTGGAGTTAACAATGTTCGACATAAAAAGACCACCATATAGTTGCTATCTTTCATTTACACAATGCCACTCTTCCATTGAAGGTGGGGGAACGAGTCCCCTGGGCCTCGCAGGCAGCTCTCTGGCTGCACAGCTGTGTCAGTGGCCCTCTGTTTGATTCTCATAGATGTGGCAGGGCGGGCGTTGTTCCGCTTCAAAAAGACTGTATTGCGCTCCCCATAACAAGATTAACACTGTTTGAATGTGACCTCAGCCCCTCCAATTTCCTCCACCAGTGAACTGGAGGTCAGCTCCTGCTGCTGTTTCTTGTTAAGGCTCAAATGTGGTTCAGAGGTGGGGCAGAGGCCAGGCAGGTTTGGTAATAGACGTGAGAAATTTGACGTCCATGCTGAGGCATGAAGAACCCTTTATTGCTCATTTCAGTCTGTTTAAATACACGAGCATTAGTACATGAAATAGCTGCTAAGGAGAAGAGTACTTCAACCATACAGTACAAGGAACACGTGCAATTTTTGAGGGAGAAGCATCAGACTGGGTATCCTGCTCCAGAGATATGCCCCGAAAATGTCTCTGCATTCTCTGACTCCCAGCCCAGACCCTTGCCGCCCCAAAAGCATTGTCAGAAGTGGGATTTTAACCCGCGCCTCCAGGGGAGAATGCGACTTGAACGCATGGCCTTGGACCACGCGGCCATCCTGCCGTCTAAATGTAGATTCTCTGATTTGACCACAGTGTCACATAATAAATACAATAACTTTAATGGGAAAAATCACTTTAATTTTGCATGATCCTTTAATGCTTAAAAAAATAAAAAATAAAATAAAATAGCGAAACCAGAATACAACCGTCAACACCAAACAGCATGTGGCGGATTGAAAAACAGACAACTTGTTACTCACGCCAGAACAGCACCATTACTCTTTTATAACGTGTCGTATACTTGTGGGCTTTCCTGTATGCCTGTGGTGTCCTGATATGAAGCCTTTGGTGATGTTTCCAGACTGGCTAGACTGGTGCTGTAGACATATGGCTGTGATTAGATTATTCAATCTCTCTTCTGTCACAATGCCCAGAATCAGGAGACTGATTGAATTTGCAGATGGTCTTAGTTGGTACAAAATATTGGAGAAGCAATTTTCCAATTATTTCTGCATGTCCTGCCCACTGCGGCAGATGTGTGTGTGTGTGTGTGTGTGTGTGTGTGTGTGTGTGTGTGTGTG
>BJFM01000020.1:16298-36434 GCA_016586285.1 Arothron firmamentum
TGTGTGTGTGTGTGTGTGTGTGTGTGTGTGTGCGTGTGCGTGTGTGTGCGTGTGTGTGTGTGTACTTCTCTGCATCTTTGTGTGTGCGGTTTATTTACGACTGGCTGCTTATGACATAGATAGAAAAATATTAACGTAACACTTGACAACAGGAAAGTTATGTTCATCCTAAAATGATAATCATAAAAGAAAGAAATGATATTTTTCCCACTAATATCGAGAAGAAAAAATGTAACTTGATTTTTCAGAGTTTGTCACTTTTATTAATAAAATAGATTAATTGTTTGGGCAGCATATAGACAGTAAAGTGGCAGATGTGAAAATACAACAGTTGGTACACAGCTGTGTGGTACCCACAGCCAGGACGCATCTAGCATTTTCCAGACCGTGGTAATGAAAAGATTTCATTTTAAATTCGCCCCCATTTCCTCTGAAATCTCTCAAAAAGTTTATACTGTCTGGCTAGAGCCAACACAGATTTCCAAACTACCCCAAAACCAACTCCAGATGTTCAGCAATCAGAAGAGTCATTAGTCACAAGCAGAGAACTTCGCCATGGGTGGGGAGACACTTTCCATGTGTGCATGCCTACCTGTAAAACCGTGCAATGATGGCTATAAATACTGTATATGTCAGCCTACACGAACTTCAGTATATTTCAGCTCTTCCAACATATGTAAACAGTGGCTGGACGACATATTCTTTCCGAAAGGCTGATATTAACTCACTTTTTTAACTAAACTTTTGCGCACATATCTAAACTTTTTAATCTAAAGTTCCATCAGCCATATTATAATTGTTTTCGCCTAGTGTGGAGTTAATCATGGACAATAAAGGGTTGGATTTGATGAGCATGAGGGAGTCGGTGTGTGTGACCCCAGCCCGCCCCTCACTGTGCCATAATTAGACGCTCATTCCGCCAGTCACGCTGCAACCGCGACTCACTCAACTCCATCACATCCTCGGACTCCGTCTGCGTTGATTAAAGGAACGCGAAGGTTCACACACATTCACCAGAATATCAGAGGCTTAAAGTACTCGGACACCTTTCTTTGTTCCCTTTTTTTTTTTTTTTTTTAATCGGATCACTGTTCATTCAATGGATCTGCGCGTAGTGCTGCTGTGCGCTCTGTTCGAAAATCTGCTCGCCCAAGGTAAGTTAACTTTAATCTTTCAGCAAAAAAGAAAAATACGTAGTAAAAATCTTTTTTTGCGACTGCTAGACAATATTAGACCTTTAAAACTGCACAAAAATGGGATTTTTTTTTTTTGCGCACCTTTGCCGAAAAATGTAAAGTTCCACTGGCAGAGTAGAGGAGGTGATGAATTTGTCACAGCACTGTGGGGCATGTCTGCAGACACACAGTCTCCTTTCCTTTAAAATGGTTTTAAAGGCTGTGTTGAAGATGTCAATGTATAAAAAGAAATCTGGAGTAATGCTTCAACTTTATGGCAATTATCTGTAGTCTTCTTTTCCTCCACCTTTTTGTATAAAATAAGACGGTACTAAAAAGTTGTCACATCGTTCTAAATTTATTGCACTATTCGTTACACTACAGAGGCATCTCAGTGGATTCCTAGATGTTTCCTGGAAATTAAGCGTAAGAGGTTTCCCTCCACTGGTGTCTTATGTTCTGCCCAGTGATTCAAAGGCCAAGTATCTTGGTATGCTGTGATGCTCTGTCAAACTTTATGGGGCCAGTCTTATCTAGACAAGGGTGTGATTTATTCGCACATGCCTGCTGCAGGGTCACATATGGATGGGATGAGGCATATCCAAGTGCTCTCAGTCCCCTGGTCACACAGGGGGTGATTTTCACAGACAACAGGGCCATTTTCTCCAAAGTTTTGTCCTCTTAAGGAGCTGTGTCATGGGTCAAATTGGGGGAAATAACTGTCTAGCACTTCCAAAAGCCCGTTTGTGTGAGGCAATCGTTGACACAAACTGAGGAAACTGAGTTTTTCTATTATTTAGACAGTAGAAAGCTCAAAATAAACCTGGAGCGTGAATGAGGTACTCAGCTCCTGACCAGGACCTGAGTGGCGCTGCACCAGCAGGCTCATTAGGCCTTGTTTATATGAGGTGTCTAGACACAGGCAAGCCATGTGCTGCCCTGCCAAGACACAATAGCCTTCACCACAAGCACTACTATCCAAAACAGAAATCAACGCACCCCAGAAAGAAAGACAGTGCATCACAGATGCAAACAGCTGCATGGGACTGCAGTGTCTGCTTCCCTTGTACTGGTTCTTTTGATGAAACAGCACCACACAGCTCAGTTTAGGACCCTTCTGCTTTTTCAATTTGGCTTGCAGAGCAGCAGACAGTGGTGCCACTGGAATGACTGTGATTCTTCTTTATGTTGACAGGGAAAAATTATTCTGAGGGACGTCATTTTTAGAGTAGACTGTCTATTCTCATCTTTTAAAACGTACCCAATGTCTGCAGACAGGGAGAATGTAATATTTTTAATGCACAACAAAGCTGGAGAGATGGGATTTAGGATTTAAAACTTCAACACAAATTGGACCATTTTCCTGAAGATGTCAAAATCTCAAGTAAGCCACATAGACAGGATTCACAGTTAACAGAGCATTAGTCTTTAGTCCATTTTCAAAGTTAAGCTAGTTAAGGCTTAAATAACTGTCCTAGCTCTTTTATAACCCTGTTGTTATCATTTGCAAACAAAATACCTTTTAAAACGCGCTGAAGCACCCCGGTGTTACTTTGCAGACAGGTCTTAAACTCTGAGACTCTGAGATTTGGGGGATTTAGGTTGCACCCACGTGAAAGGCTTTCAAAATGCCTTCCCATTTCAGCCAGCTGCTACAGTGTTTATTGGCCGGGGGACTGCAGGGTGTGCAAGACTTCCAGAAGTCAGTAGTGAGTCAGCTAATGTGGCTCTGCTGTCATAAATCTTTTTTTTTTTTTTTTTAGATTTATTCCTTTCTGCAAACTCACTCATCCTTCATGCAGTATGATCTGAGATGTTAAAAATTGTTTTGACTTTCCTGTGGTGTCACTGTTAGACATGTCCATGCTGGCCATGGCAGAGCTATTTCTAGTGTTAGAAGTTGAGTGGATAATAACCCGAAGTCTACTGATTAATTCAACCATCAAACCAGATGTCTCCAACAAAGTAACTTTATTATATTTTAGATTTAATTAGGTAGTTAACAAACTTGAAGAGCAGATTAAGTAATCTCTCTGTGAGACAGTTTTCTCTATCTCCCCCCACGTGGAGGGAAAGCGTTATCCTTGTCAGGGACTTTTGCCAGAGCAAAGAGATATGTGCTTGATCTGATTGTTTACAGAGTTCCGCTCTCTAGTCCACGTGAATAAATAGCCAGATCACTGTGTAGCTGGTTAGGTTCCAGTCAAAAGAAAAAAGAGCCCTTGTGTCTGCAAAAACAAATCTTTATCTCTGGCAAAAATATTCTCTACAAGTGGTTCAATTTACCACTCTGTTTACAGTTCTGTTTTTCCTTCTTTCCATAGGCAATTAAAACCAAGGTCAGTAGATAATGAAAATATTCTACTGTTGTTTGTTTAGATATTGAATTATAGTCACCACTTACTCTGCAAAAAACAACCCATCCATCAGAATTCTGTTTTAGGGTTAGGAACACTTGCATACTCTTAAAGGGTGTTAAACCTTCAAGGTGAGCACGTTGAGAGCTGACGTTGAATGTTTTGCAAAAACTCACTTTATGCAGTTTTTCATGTCCACAGGAGGAAAGCAGATCTCCATAGAAGACTGCTGTAAGGATGGCCAAAAACGTGCCAAAAACAACGAGGACTGTTCATCCATCCCTCTCATCTTTGACTCCAGCACGTGCATGTAAGCAAGCATCATCTGACATAACCGTTTCTCCCCCAGATCCTCAAGATCTGTCCTGCTGAGTTTTGACTTGCTGGACACAGAAGATGAGAGATGTGCAAAATGTCTATAGCTCCTAAATGTGGGATGTTTTTAATACACTGAAATCTCCAGACATATTGTTCACTTTGGTTGTGAGCAAGAAACACCAACCATGGTGGAATAATAACAGCTTGGCTGGTAACACTAGAAGGTGTGCTGCCATGGGTCCACAAAGCCTGGAAGGTCTGCTGCTGTGCACCCTGACAGCAAACATAATCACAGCCACCCTAAGTGGCTACATTACAGTGTAGCGGGGGATAGAGGAGAAGGGTAGGGACATGTGGGGGAAGCAGGGTCAAAAAGGGCGAGGGGGGGGATCAGGAGAAAGACTTAAGAAATCCAGGAAATACCTTAGGGATGAAACGTGCTGTTGATCGACGATAGAGAGAGAGAGAGGGGGGGGGAGAGAGAGAGAGAGAGAGAGAATAACAGGAAATCTGAACAATTACACCACACGGAGCAAAGAAGAAAAGACTGGGGGGAAAAAGCGAAAAGTAAAAAAAAAAAAAACAGGAGCAAATGTGCCCTTAAAAGGTCCTGCAGCAGAGGTGTGCCTTGATTTTGATGTCTTCATTGGTTTATGTGGAAAGGGATTTCTGGTAAGAATTTGTGAGGAGTTATTGGAAATGGTGGTGGTGAGGGTAAGCGAGGGGCTGGCCGACAGTACTGTGTAACGCACAAAATAACACTTTGGCAGATACTGACTCTAGACTAAGACACAAGGACATTTCTTTGAGATGAGGACATTAATGGTGTTTTGATAAGAACACTCAGGCAAGAGGGGATGATCTTGTTTTTGCATGTCGACAGACATTAGGCTGCAGAGATTCTGTAATTTGTTCTCCATTACATCATGTAAGAACGTGTTTGAGACTGCACCAGCATGTCATCTCTAATTTCCAAGTAAAACAAAGGCGATTCTGCTCTAGTGATGTAATTAATCCCAAGCAATTAGTAACTGACAGCAGACATGGTGCACATTTTAAGGGAGTGGTTTGTTTTCATGATGTATAGCTGTGAATAAAGAGGTTATTAAATGTTTGGATAAAAATGTTGATTTTACTCAGGTTTACAAGAACAACAATCATCCAGGATCTGACCAGAGATTAGATGTAAAGAGGTTATAAATGACCCACATATTGTACATGTCAAATCCATCCAGCCATCCATCCATCCATCCATCCGTCCGTCCATCCATCCATCCATCCATCCTTCTATCGAGTTTGACCTCAGTGCTCATAGTTTACAGCATATTTTACATCCAGTGATCTCACTGCTGCAAAACACAACAAATTTTCTCAGACTCAGCTGAATTCAGACACACACAATCCACTCAGCCATTTTTTTTCGTGATCCCCATCGGGCTCGCCCCAGGCTGATTTTAATGGGCTTCACTTCGAGCGAGCAGGGAGACTACTGATAAGAACGGGGAGTTAATGTACCTGTTTTTTCCCCCCCCCTACTGCTGACAGGACGGTGCAGGAGCAATGCTGTTTAGCAGTGCTGCAGGATAACATGTGTGCCACTGGCATCAACATGGCCAAAACCCTAGGAACTTGTGACTTCTTTTTCGCCAACACCTGTGAGACCAAGACGACAAAGGTGTGTCCGCATGAAAATAACAGCCAAAAAAAAGATGGGCTGAAATTACACACAACACGCATCAAAAATGTCCCTATAATAAATCATTCTGCATTACATCACCCTGTGAGCTGCCAGTATGGAGGCAAAAGATTGATGAAAGATGTGGTGTGTGTGTGTGTCTCTCTCTCTCTGTGTGTGTGTGTGTGTGTGTGTGTGTGCGCGTGTGCACACTGTGAACAGGGATGATGCATGTCGCTCCAGGGAGGACTGGAGACTGTTACTCTCAGACATTATAAATTCACTTCTGACTATAAAGTTCCACTCCTGCCACAATCCAAGAACCTCTCAAAATTTTTATTTTTTTGTCTTTCAACTAAACCCTGAGTTAATTGTTTGCCTTCATGTTAAACAAAGTACGTAGATAAATGTTTGTCAAACTGATACGTTTTATAGTTGTCTTGTAAGGCTTAAGCTTTTTAAACAATTAAATGCACTTGGGTGAACTATTCTGGCCAAAATAACAGGATTTTTAGCCCCTTAAAACATAAATCAACATCATAGACCTCAATTTTAATTCATGTAAATTAAATTTTTTGGATGTGACTCTTGTTTCAAACACAAACTGAAGTTTACTGGAGTAAACTGTAGCTAATTAAATACATGCGTCAGATTTTCTTGCACTCTGTAATTTGGTATAAACTAAACACTGATGAAAACCAAAACATTCTTGAAGAAAAACAAGAAAATGCCACCAGTCCACAGAAAGAAGGATATCGTAATTGGAAAACAACAAGTAACTAAGTTAAAGTTCTGTACTTGACAATACTGTTTCATATACGTGCTCTCATTTTGCTCAGTTCAACACAAACACACACATCCTTCATGCTCTGTACCATTGTCATCCACGTTATTAACTGACATTAAAACCTGTCAAAATGATTGATGTATAGAGGGCTGCTGTCATCACCGTGCTGAGATATTTCTTTATCCTTTTATGTAGATTGGGAACTAACTTAGGTGTCTTGACACCTGTCATGAGCTGGCAATCTTCGCTTTCTTCTCTGAATCTTTGGTTTACATCTCATCCATTCTATATTGTAGATGTGCTGCGACTGCTGTCTTTTGGGGAAGGAAGCTCATGAACAGAGTCTACCCTGCGATCACAACCTGTCTGTTGGGCACAGGTGTGGCCAGGTGTCCCAGGCCTGCTGTGCAAATGAAGCCCAGGTCAACCAGACCACAACCACACAGCAAACCAAATGTGGGTGGAAAACCAAAGCATAACAGATGAAAACTGGCTCTAAAAAAATCTGTATATATGATTTGTATTGAACAAGAATGCAGGTATTGGTTACACTGATGTATGTAATAACATTTTTTAGAAAAAAATATATTCTAATTTTATAATTTTAATTATATATTGTCGATTATAAAATCCGCTTGTGCCGTGGAGCGCCCTCTGCTGGATAAATACAGTCATACCTTTTACCTTCAAAAAGCAGTTGGCCATAGGGGGAAAAAAAGGTTTTGTTTCACATTAAAAACAGGTAAGCTAAGAACATTTAAAAAAAATTATTGACAGTTATATCTTTTTATATAAGAAAGATCAAATGTTAACATGTAGGATTTAATCTCTGTGAAGGTTCTCATTCATCCAGGTCATAGTTATCCAAGGTTAGATTTTGTAGGCAACTGGACTTAGAAAGGTTGATCTTGAAGACGTTTCGCCTTCTCTCCAGAAGGCTTCTTGAGTTGTAGGATTTAATATAAGCTCATATTCTCTCTCACAGTGCCAGCCCAGGATGAAACAGATAAAAATGGAGATAACTCGGTTCTGACTGATGAGTGCAAAGGTATAGTATAACAAGCAAGTAAACACGGTCTAACTGATTTAATCTAGCAAAAACAATGATCACCCAGCAGGATTTTTTGGTTGCTTTTCCAGGGACATGCGCTCAGCGCTGCGTTGGTAACAACACATGCGCCTGTTTCAATGGCTACAAACTTAAACCAGATGGAAAGTCCTGTGAGGGTATGTCTTCTCTGAACATCGAATTGGAAATGTTTCATTTGCTTTGCGCCCTGAAGACGTTAGTGTACCGAAAGAGGTTGTAAAAGTTCACAATAACAGAAGTTCTGCATTCAAACCTTCTAAGATATCAACGAGTGTTTACTGGGTGCCAGCAACTGTCGTGGAGGAGAGCGGTGTATCAACACAGAGGGCTCATTCCGTTGCCAGAGAGAGGTCAGCTGTGGGACTGGCTATGAACTGACTGATAATAACAACTGCAAAGGTCAGTGGAACTGCTGTGGTACAACTGACTGTCTGAGATCCATCCTACCAGAGCAAATTTATATTTGTTATAGCAAAGTAACAATAGCGTGTTGAATGGTAATAATCATGTGACTTCTTCACCCAGATATTGACGAGTGTGAGACTGGAATCCATAACTGTGGGCAAGAATTTGAGTGCCAGAACACACAGGGATCATTCCGCTGTATCCCAAAGGTCAAGTGTGGTCCAGGGTTCATACAGGATGCCCTTGGAAATTGCATTGGTGAGGGAAATAATGGAGACATAGAGAAACATCACAAGGAATTTAGAGCTTAAGCTTAAACTGTTGCACAGTTGCATCTTTTGCAACATCGACTTCCTTTGATTTGGTTGGACAAAGCATAGATATAACTAAATACAAGTGCTGCCATCTGGTGACTATAAAGAGACTTGGAACAATGAAAAATCTAAAAGAAAAAAAAATGATAAACCCAAACTTAAGGCTAGAAAATATTCAACATATACAGTGTTGTTTGTATCAACTTAAGATGAATTTATTTCTGTTTTAAGACATCAATGAATGTGTCAGTCAGACGAGCCCATGCAACAGAGGGCAGGTGTGTGTCAACACAGTTGGCTCCTACATCTGCCAGAGGACCTCTACTAACTGTGGCCGAGGATATCACCTCAATGAAGATGGCACACGATGTGTTGGTACGGTAATTAAAAAGCCAACCTGTAAGAAAGCCCTCTATGGATGAGGTGAGTATCTTTGTTAATGTGCTGCGTGTGTCCACCTTTGCAGATATTGATGAATGTAAAAGCGCTGAGAACGTTTGTGTCGGTCACGGTTGCATCAACCTGCTGGGCTCTTATCGCTGTGAGTGTCAGGCTGGCTACATCTTCAACAGCATCACCCGGGTATGTGAGGGTAAGCAAAGTTTTCCTTCATTGCACAGAAATGAACCACACTGGATACCTTTGCAAGCACCAATGTCAGCGTCTAACTCTGTCTATACAGCTGTCTGGAACTTTGCTCTCAACCTTTATCGCTTGGCGTTTTAGACATTAATGAATGCAGGCACTATCCTGGTCGTCTTTGTGCTCACAAGTGTGAAAACACTCCGGGGTCTTACGAGTGCAGCTGCACCACTGGCTTCAAGCTAGCAAGTGATGGGAGGAATTGTGATGGTAATATAATATTCGATATTTCTCAAGGCTTTTATTCTTCAAGATGCTGACACACACCGTTTAGCACACATCAGAGGTGATCTTTTAATCTTTTCTCTGTGTAGATTTGAACGAGTGTGAGAGCAACCCTTGCAGTCAAGAGTGCGCCAACGTATTCGGCTCCTACCAGTGTTACTGTCGCCGCGGCTATCAGCTTAGTGACATCGATGGCATGACTTGTGAAGGTAAAGCTGTGCACCACTGATAATAAAGAAAGCTCAGAACAATATTTCAGCAGTACAGTATTTCTCACATTTGTAGTCCGGTTTGCCTTATTTTATCTTATGTTGCCTTTGACGTCTCAGACATAGATGAGTGTGCACTTCCCACTGGAGGCCATATTTGTTCCTATCGCTGTCACAACACACCGGGCAGCTTCCACTGTTCCTGTCCCGTCAACGGCTACACCTTGGCCTCAAATGGCCGCAGCTGTCAGGGTAAACGTGTCTTACGGCAACATCACACTCCAACATGTTGACTTATTTTGGCTATCCACCAGGATTTTAATGATTTTAGGGTTTTTTTTTCTTTTGCAGATGTTGATGAATGTCTGACAGGAACACACACCTGCGTGGAGAATCAAAGCTGTTTTAACATACAGGGAGGATTCAGATGCCTCTCCTTTGAATGTCCAAACAACTACCGCCGCGTTGGAGAGACGTGAGTGCCTTGATTGTGCCTTTTTTGCACATATATGTTCCAGAAAGTTTTGGAAGAGCAGATAGGCGTCACACACACACACACACACACACACACACACACACACACACACACACACACACACACACACACACACACACACACACACACACACACACACACACACACACAGTACTCTCAGAAAAATGTTCAAGCTTCTCCATGCATGTCCAGTATATTCAGCGCTGGAATAACTTAAAAAAATGCTGTAGCATGTTCTGTTTTTGTACATTAAAAGAAATGCACACAAAATTTTCTATGTACAACCACCCTGTTATGGCGGCGCCAGTCACAGAACTTCTTGCATGATCCACAGATCCGGCAGCACTGACCTGTCGAGCGTTTAAATACTGCCGACTCATGTTCCTTCCACTGCATGCCATGCACGGCAAATAATTCACATCTTTTTTCTTTCTCCCTGTGCGTGTTTTGTTTTATCCTGCCTTGCCCCTGCCCCCACCCCCACCACTCCCCACTCCTTCCTGTCATTGCAGTCGATGCGAACGCTTGCTTTGCAATGAGTCTGAAGAGTGCCTGGCCATGCCGCTGAGAATAACCTACTACTACCTCACCTTCCCAACAAACATCCCCGTGTCCACCAACATCTTCCGCATGGGCCCATCCTACAATGTGGCCGGCGACGATGTCCAGGTCGTGATCACTGCTGGCAATGAGGGCAGTTTCTTCAAGACGGCACGACTGCCCACCGGCGGCGTGATGTCAGTGGCAAAGGTCATCGACGAGCCACAGGACTTAGACCTGTCTTTGGAGCTAAGGTTGCGTCGCTACGGCACGCTCAGCACATACCTGGCTAAAGTGCTGGTGTTTGTGACTCCAGCCGAGCTCATCTAGCTTAAAACCCCCATCCAGAATAGACTTGCATATGATGAAGAAGAACAGAGTTCATATTCTTTCTTTTTAAATTCATCGCCTTGTAGTAGAGAAATAGATAATATCACCTATTATTAGCAGTTAGTGATGATTATGTCATGTATCCATCTTTATTAACAAACATGCATTGCTTAGTTTCATTTCTAATTGATGTTTATACAATGACACAGAGGTTGATGGTAAAAGCATCATGGAGACATATTCTAACTTTGTGAAAGGAAGTTCTGCAGTTTAAGTAGACAAAGAAGAGAAAGTTATTTCTCAAATCTCACAGTGACCATATTTGATTATGGCTAAAGTTGCATTTGTAAAGTCATTTGGTCAATGTCACATGCAGATACTGAACTGTATACTGTATATATAGATACTGAGTTTTTATTTGATTGAATTTCTTAAATACAGAGGTTTTCAAAGGATACAGGATGATTGCAGGACCTGTGGAAGTGGAAAGAGGACAGCTTTTTTAAGGCATAAACTAATGAAATAGCACATGTACTTGAGTAGTTTACAGTCAACTTGATGTAAGGCACCATGAGTGCCCCTAGGTGGCGCAGTAGATCAGCATGTATCATCAGAGGGTACCAAACCAAGCGACTACAGCTGAGCGTAATTTGATGATGGTTGCATGATAAAGTCTGACGTTTGCAGCATTTTATGGTTTATGTGTTGGATGAACAGTTTTCTATTAAAATCAAAATAGAAATAACACATGTTCCAGTCAAAGCCACTTCTTTTTAATGGTGCATTGTGGAATAGAATCAAACACAGCACAGGAAGCAGCTGGAAAGCCAGGCCAAATCACACATAAAAGCATCAAGACATCCTAAAACCTTTAAATATTCTGACAGCTTCAGTGACACGGATAATCGTTGAGAAAGTACAAAAAATTCAAATATAGTTTTATACATTATCCCTAAGAGATATAATTGATTTAAACTGTTCTTCCAATAAAAAATGTTTAAAATCTGGAAAAAGCTGACAAAAAAAAATAAAAAAAAATCCATTCATTTTAGTAATAATTCATCCAAATGCATTTACTTTGCAGCATGAATGCATCAGTCTGTGTATAATCATTCATTTGGGGCTTAACGTAAAACACACAGCTTTCCACTAAAAACTTTTCTGGTATTTTGGGTATAAAACCCAAAACAGACAAATGATCTGAATGAAGGCTGAGTAAGAGACTTGCAATGCATTGCAGTGGCACAGCAGAAGGAAATGTGCAACAAGAAAAAATATAAATAGTTTGACATGCTATGAGGCTGTAGCCTGAGGGTTGTGGCTTATAATAACTGTAAATTCAGATGTCCGAGGTTCCCTCCTGTCCAGAGCTGTCAGACTAGTAAGGATGCACTTGGTCCCCGATGGGGATATCCTTAAAATAAGAATACAGTGGTGTGCACAGGGTTTTTTTTCCCCTCCCATATGACTTTGAGTTATGGGGCTCTGGGCTCTGGCTGGTGGTCTGAACAATTTGTGGTACAGCAACATCACCGCATGCAGAATGAATGATGCCCTGCAGTGTTTGTATTGGGGCGTTATCAACATCCCGACTATAAATAATAATTACAAAAAATAGAGAGAGAATAAAAGGACCTACGCTGACCAGGGAACTTTCATCCAAAAAGTCTGTTTTTCTTTCTGGTCTGAAAGTATTGGGGTTTTTCTCGTGGGCTGGGCCACGTGAGGTATTAGGGGAAGATCAGGAAGACATTTGTGCATGCACAAACACAGATGTTCACACAAAAGCATGCTTGTCTGCACATGTAAAATGCATGAATACTCGTGTATTTGGTGTAAATGGACATGCAAATTAACATGTAGAGTGTTGTAATTAGAGAAACTTTGCCACCCGCCTGCTTGAAATGCAAACCCAGTTTATCTTCGTTTAAATGTACTCCCTTTTGCAACAGAACTTTCACCTTATCCTCTAGGGCCCAGTGTGGGTCTTTCTGCAGCCCTGGCTATGGTATTATAAACTCGGAGAACATTTTGTGGGTTTGGCCCGCACCAAAGCAAAACTTGGACCCACCCGCTAATTGCTAATTACAAGCCCCTACCCAGTGGTGGCTTGACTTTTTTGTCAGGGGCTTCTCCTCTCACTCTCAATGGAAGGAGCCCTGCAACCCAAGAAGCGCCTGCTCTTTTTAGCTGCAGCCAGTAGGTCCCGTGAGGAGTGCCAGAGATCCATGGCCCATGACTCACAATGTAGCGTAGTGCTATAGTTGCCACGCACATTAAGTTGACTTACACATAGCAACTTACATGGCTGCAGCTATATTGACTTTTTAATTTTTCTAAAGATCAAGTGTGATTTTAGTCCAGCATGTCAAAGACAACACAAAGATGAAGTTGTTAATAGTTTTGAAACCTCTGTCAGAATCCCATGCGGTAGACAGGTACTGTAGTGATACTTCAGGTGGCGTTAGCTCAAGCCAACGGAAGACCTCCATTACCTCCAACCTGTAACTGATGAGCCTGTGGAATAAACAAACCCAAAATAATAGGATGAGACCTGCCCCGAAGAGAGGTTGGGGAGTTGTCGAGTCATGTTGCTCACAATTTATGAGTCTTTTAGAACACTCCCTTGTCCCATAAATCCCCCTCGAGAGATTATCTGATATGAGGCTGGGGATGCTCAGCAAATCCAAATATTTTCCTGAGCAGGTTGTGGATTATTCTTCGCAAGCGCAGTAATTCATTTCCTGCACAGTCTGAAATATTGCATCAGAAACGCATCAGTGGCATCTCGACTGTGAATTTGAATTTGAATTTCAGCATGAGCTTTGCACGTTGTTGGTTTATTATTCTTTCAAACCACATAGTCTGGATTTTGACTGCTTTAGTAGCCGTTGGAGTTCTCCCACACACTTCTTGATTAGGCAGTTAGCTTCTCCCAGCAGTGCCTTGCTATTGGGCTCTTTAGAAACCTGCTTTGCTCTCACCTTTTTATACAGACATCACCTAAAGGTCAGAGGCCATATAACTGTGTGTTGTATTCTCTTTTTTCTGTGGATGTGTCTGTTTATTCCCATCTTTAGACTGCAGAGGATTCAGCTCTCTGACACCATCCGCTGTATAAAGTCCTGCCAGCCCAACGATGTGGCCTGTGTCCTGGACCCCACTCACTCGTTGTCCCATACTTTCATCTCCTTGCCTACATTCAGAGAGTTTTTAAAGCCAGAGGGTAGGTACCAGTCTGTCTTAAAACTACATAATATCTGTAAAATCTGTCCATTGTAGCTGGATTTTGGAAGTACCACACACAAATGACTGTGCAACTACCACCCACATCCTTTTCCCCTTCTTTATTGCTCTTCTTTATCTCCCTTAATCTCTTGAGTGCCTACCACATACATTTTCTCGCAGTTGTCAGAATCTTTATGACTGGCTTTGACAACCCCCCTACCCCCAGTTATCTCTTTCATGATGCACTCGGTTGGCCCACACAGGTCCTGTCCTATAGGGACCTGAGCTGCTGCAATAATCACATGCAGACACTGGCTGGTATTTAACACACTTGTGCTCGACATTGGGGAAGTTAAGCTCTTGTCAAGTCTCATAAGCACTAATATGGGGTGTAAAGGCCCTTAACTTGAGCAGCAACAATAAAACAGCATCAACCTCACTGTGACCCTCTTGGTCTGCAATAAATAAAGATGGATCTACTTCCCTTTTTTTATTGCCTTTTTCTTTGGAAAGAAAACAGAAAACACTAGTTAGTTTGTGATTGGAAGCTTATTCCCAGAGAAATTCCGAGTCTTTAAAAACTTTTTCTATCTGACTGTAATCTTCCAACAGAGATTGTTTTCCTGAGAACCACCATGCCGGCTTATGGCTCCTATCACTTGGGCAGTTATGATGTCAAGTTTGACATTCTGGAGGGTAACGTGGACAATGCCTTTGACATCATGAAGCGGGTAGATAATGGAATGTATGTGGGTGAGTACTGGAATTTGATTTTGCTTTGTGTGTTGTCAAGTGCAGTTAAACTGACCCTTTTCCACCTATTTGGCATTTACAACCTCAGTGATTGTCACTTGCAATTTTTTTTTCTAATAAAAACAAGATCCCACATGGATAATGGTGAGGCGCTGACATAAGTGCATGTGATGTGTCCCGCTACGGTCTGTGCAGTATGGTGGCTTCATGTAGTTGTCATCATCTGTATTGTGGCTCTTGGTGTCTGTGTCTCCAGTGGCTCTCAGACGAAAACGTCTTTTTTTTTTCGGTCTCACCAAATATTTGGCATCAGTTTTCATGGTCTTGTGGTTAAGCAAAGAACCGTTTAATTCGCTTTTCTATGGGTACACTTATTCAAAGCAGATCGTTATTTTCTACAATAACTTATGAGGTCTGCGTTTGAATCCGCACGTGTGAATGCCGATGCATGCATGCATGAATGATTGCAGCTGACATGGAAATTGCCTGTTGGTTGTGACTTCCAGCATATGAAAAAAGAAAGCGCTGAATTGATTCAAGTTGGAGCAGCAGCCTTCTCTAGTTGTAAATAACAACTGTGTGTTTTGGTAGAGGTTGTTACCCATTTTCCAGTGACCTATGGCTGCAGTTTGTCTGTGAGAGAGCTTAGCTGAACTTCTACGATGGCCGTGAAGCACAAGTATGAAAACGTTTTTGTGTTTTTGTTTGGTATTGTGTAGCAGGCAGGGTGGTATGTGGGAAGAGCCTGTCTGTTCGCACTGATGGATGATGGGATGGCTAGCCAGTACGCACATTTATCTTTATAAACTGAAAGACACTGAAGAAGGGGAGAGAATGTATGGCCATCCACAGTTCAGGATGGATTGTCGACACAAATATTCTCGTAAACTTTTGCAGAAACAGATGTGTGTTTTAATGTGCAAACATTAACAAAGAGACATGGGAGAAATCAGATCCTTGAACTCCTGGCTGAAGCATGGCTGAAGCAGCTATAATAAAATCCTAGTCGTGTAATACTGATATTGTTTTGGAATGTGCAGTGGTGAATTCCATATGAGTGATAAGCCTTATTTTGTAATATATTACCTTCCCCGCATCAGTGTGTGAGGATTTAAGAGGAATTCCCTGTTTATGGTAGTGCTCATTTGCAGGGCGCGCATGGATGTCTGTGCACAAGGGAGGGAGACATAAAAATAAATAAGAAGAAAATGTGTGCAGAAGTAATCTTGGGCCGTCTGCTTCATGTGGTTGAATGTATTGTTCCATTTTCCCATCCTAGGCCTCAGTGTCTCGCCGAGCATTGGAGCACTTCAGCCGACAACCACATGAAAGGCCTATTTGTGCGAAGCCACTTCTCTCCCAAACCCGATGGATGCAGCTCTTCCGCGTTAGCACGAGTTGTCCATTATAGATTCAAGTTGAGGCTTTATGTTCTTGGTCACTGGGCGCTCGTTATGAAGTGTGGTGTCCACGAAGCGATGAAGGCCCTCGCGTTTTTTATTTTATTTTAGCGGCTTTGTGCTGCTGGTGATTTGGCCCACAGATGCTGCCGTTGCGTAACCGTTGTATGAGCCTGGCTGACGTGTCATATTCAAAAGCATTAGTTTCCAGTATCTCCAGTGCCTCCGGCATTGGTGTTCCAGCTTGGTGGGATGTGAAGGGTTGCAGACATCTAGTCTCCACTTCTGAACAAGTGCGTGAACTTGAACTAACATTGGTGATTATTTTTGGCTGCGTTTAGTATTTTTGAAAGGGACAACGGTGGCAATTAGGAATTATCGGAATCCATTTATAAACTCTAGAAGTGATTTTTGAAAGGTTTGATTGGCTTGCGCTCGTTTCCGTTCTGCTCATTTGCTATTTAAATATCAAGCCGGCTGCGTGCAAGGCATGCAGGGTTTGCAGGCGTGCATGCACACACGCGTATGGATGTCAACAGTCTGCTCGCGGTTCTTGGTCATCCATCACTGGCTTTCTTACCACTTTACCACTGTCACATCTGGAAGAGAAACCTGACAGCCTTATGCATTTCTGCAAATATAACAGGCACTCAACACTTGGAAAACATAATCAGAACTCATCAAACACATTCTCATGACTCTCTGAATGGCGTGGCCACAGATCCCAGCAGGTATGTGCACCAAAGTGATATACTGTGTTATCTTGACACCAAAGACAACAGCTCCGACACATCGTGCATACATATATTTGGAAACACAAACAGTGGAGGCATGCATTAGTCATGCCGATGCTGCCCTCCACTTGTGTTTAGGGGTAGATTGTTTGAACGGTCTGATAATGGAATGATTTATTTTGACATTCAGCAGGTGGATGAATAAGTCCTCTCTTTGAAAATACTCGACTGGAGTCTTGTGTCAAGTCTTTGGCCCAAATATTTGATAAACAGCGTATGTAGAGTTCTGACTTTTATATGAAGTGGTTGGGTTGATGAAATTCTTTTAGCTTTGCTATCATTTTAATTGTTGTTGAACAATCTTTAACTTATACTATGAAACATTGGGCACCAGTAGCAGAAACTATGGGCAAATGCGCGTAATTTTAAACCCATTCAAATAATCACGTTTCATCCAAAATATTTGTAGCTGATGGAATTTACTTTGCCATCTTACCCACATGTAACTGAAACCCAAGAGGAATTCCACTCATTTTTGAAATGCAGGTGGAAATATGCCCTTGTGGTTTTTATACTTTGCAGAGAATAAATACCTCTGGCATCACCACTGGCACAGGCCTGGCAGCCAGTGAGATGAATGGAAGAGGTCTCTATGCAGGTCATGATTGTCGTTGGTCTAGCCGTCCACAGTGCCCGGTGGAATGTGGGCTCCCTGTGCGAGACGCGACTACTTCAGAGCCAGTGGAACTTGTGGCTCTGGCTTGTGGCTGCGCTGGTGAGGAGCTGAAGACAGCAGTGGAGATAAGCAGACAACTCGCTCCTCAAGTTTGAGTGGATGCAGCAGGCCCACAAGAGTGCGCCAAGCCCACGAGGAATCTGGGTCTGCCTCGGCTACAGCTAATCAAAACAGGGGCTCCTACACCTAGTCAGACACAAAATATTCTCCTCAGGTGGTCCTGATGAAAAGATTCTGATGCAAATATTAAATGTCATCATAGCCAAAACACATCCAATCCAAAACACTGACATGTATACAACACCTAATACGAGCAATAAAAGTTTGTTTCATTCACCTGTTGCATTTATCTCAAAACATTCCTGACATCCTTTGCACTCAGTGTACATAGCAAATTTAATTTATGCATCGTAGTTATGAGCCTTGGCTTTGAATATTCACTTATAAAATAGTGCAAAAGCAGTGGTCATGATGTTAGTGCACTTGTGTCATTTACACACAGCTGCTTGAAGAGAGTGAGTCCATTAAGGAACAAACCAGCTCCAAATTTCTATGTATTTAAAAGACATGATTAGAAAATTCCCCACAAAGCATCATTAAGAGATCTGAAACTGCGTGTTATGGTTAATCACCCTGGAAATATTTGACCGCTCCTCTTTGGAGTGGTCAGATTTCGGCTTGGACAGCCTGACTCGACCGGCCATCATCGTTCTTATGGCCGGTGGGTTCTGCAGCTGGACCGCTGCATTATTAAAACTGAAATTGGTTGTGTTGCTAATGGGGAAACAAGGGAGCTAGCAGTTTCTTTGGCAAGTTTTAAAAGTTTTATGACCTTATTACAGAGAAAAAAGTTTCTGGCAGATTTTAGAATTCTTGCAGACTCGGTGTGTACAATAAGAAGTGTTCCATTCTACACCATAATAGAAGTATAGCCATAATGATGCTAATGAACACCCTGTAGTGACTTTGTGCATGGGAACTTTGTACAGCACCTGGATGCTCTCCAACGGTTTCACTGCAGTGAACATACATAGAACCATAACCAGGGTGTCATTATACAATACTGTGGTGAGGCCAATGGATACTTTTCATTTGTTTCTAGTGTTAAACCCATTCATTTTGGATTTTGTCATACACTTCCGAGCTGCCTTGTATAAACCAGAAAACCCAGAAATTGTACTGTTTTCATGTAAGCCTTCAATATCATTGCCATCATGGGCACAAATGATGACAAATGGCTAAATAAATGCACACTAGTTGTAAAATATTTGCATTCTTTCATTTTAAGCTATTTTCTGCAGAGGGAGCTGCTCTGTGATGTGGCATAGTGTTTAAAGAGCATGTACATCATATGGCTGCTTTGATGGTGTCTGTTCAAGGCAGCAGAGTCACCTTTGCTCTGTGCGGTAGATATCCTCAGTGAGATGGAAATACACCACAGACTTTCCAGCACTAATACCTCATCTTCCTGCATAAGTACTTCAGGCCTCAGATGTCCTTGACTTAGTTCAGTTCAGATTGGTTTTGAAAGACTTCCCATGTTGACTTATAAATGAATCTCAGGTAATGCTGCAGCCAATGCAAACCTGTTGTGGCTGTTGGCTTTTCCCCCTATAGTGTAGATGGAATAAAGATGAGTATGCAATTGTGGTTTCACCCCAGGTTTCATGTGAGTATGTTGAAGCTCTTAGCTGATGTTTTCCGGGCAAAGAGGACTTCATTCTTTTTTTTCTTTTTTCTTTCTTTTTTTTTTTTTTTTACTTAGTATTAGGATATGCGCAGATATGTGTAAATATCTCAAGAAATGGTGAATAGATCTATATCAATAATTCATGAAAAAAATTCTCCAAGAGCTGAAAAGACAAACAAGAACAAGCTGAAACTTGCTGAATCACTCACAGCAGCAGTGGCAGGTTACCTTAAGGTTAATCTCATATTGAGAGCAGCCAAAGGGCAGGGGGAAAAAAAAAAAAAAAAGGATTTAGAATTACAGAGAACATATCGCTGTAGAAGTGATGTCTTTCTCCTTGTGCGCTTCTTGGGTCTCTCAGAAATACTCTTTGGATATTCAGTGAGGAAATTCGCCTTAGTTTGCCTTAATCATAGTAGTATTTAGTCCCTTGACCATAATTATTGCAATTTAAAAGAAGCCTTAATGTGGATCAAAACCCATCTGTCTTTGTGGTGGTCCATATTGTGCTCATCATTGTGCTCAACGGTCTTTCTCATCTTCATTGTGTGCTTGCTCGATCCAGCGCTGGAGCGTTTGAATTTGTTTGAGTTACGAACGTGGCTAACTCACAAAGATGCTGAACTCTGAGTCTGTGTAGGTCAAATCGTAGCTCTGTGCCATTTCATTTGGTTCGTGGCTGCAGCTCATTTTCAGACTCAAAAGTAAATTTTCTTGCCTTCCATGTCAGTTATTTTCTGAACGCTGCAGCTGTCATCAGGCTTGCGGCAGAGGTTAGCTTTTTCCATTCACGCTGACACGTTGCAAACAATAGGAACTCGGTGCCACTCCCCTCCTTTTAGTGTCACTATGCAACAGAGACCCAAAACACCAAAACACAGTGGCAACCCTGGTAGAAGTGGGCCCCGTTCCACACTTTTTAAGGGACTTATCACTGGAATCTGCTGTGCGCCTACAGATTGCACTCAGAGATGGACGGGGGAGCAAAACAATGTGACAGAGAGATGGAGACAGCAGTTCAAGCTCCATTGC
>BJFM01000020.1:36458-90897 GCA_016586285.1 Arothron firmamentum
CCCCCCCCCCCCCAGAGTTAAAAGATGGATTCCTGGAGCAATGCCTCCACAGTTGTATTGCGTGACTGAAGCTGTTGCCCACCATCAAACACATGGGAGTCATTTACCCCTGCGGGTCGCAGTGATGGTGCCGCAAACACCAGGCCCCCCTCAGGAAGAAATGAAAGGGGAGGAAGAAAAGGAGAAATGCTTGCTGTTGAGAAATGCCAGTGTCACAAAGGAGGCAGCAGATGGCACATAGCAGGATGACCATTTGTCCTGTGGTGCGCATCTTCTAAGTAAGTTTCACTGCTTTATTACCACAAAGAAGCAAATCGTAATTCTTACAACTGTGGGATGTAATCTGCTGTTCCATCGTCACAACCTGAGTTAAACTCGTGAAATGAGGTTTAGGAACAGCAAAAGGAACAGCAAAGGGGTTAATGTGAGGAGGAGCAAGGCTGGGTAAAGTTGTTACAGGGGACGGTGCAGTGATTGCACTGCCTGAATGCATTCGTTGAAGGCTGCTCAAACAGATATGAAGTGAAATGTCACCAGTCTTCTGCAGGGAAAAGACCTGCTGACAGCCTGTATAAACACTGGCCTTTCTCCCCCTGTAATCAAACGTTCACTTAGTAAAGAGTGCCCAATGGATTCCACAGGAATTCAGTAATGCTTTGTTGCCGCGTGTTTATTTTCCCATATATTTTACCAGAGTGTCTCCTGTCCATGGGGGGAATCATGGTATTTATTTCAGATGGGCAGTTTTGACTCAGCTTGCTGTTGTTGAATTCAACTACATACCTCATGTGGAAAAATATAGATCTAATACCACAGCAGACCAAGAATGGTGATAACATGAAGGGCTACCATGTTTTGGCCCTATGGCTACTATGACATGTGTCCTCTAAGTTGCACAATGACATCTTACCAGCTCATCAACCACAGAACTGCTGAGCACAAAAGAACGTCGTAGAATCTGTAAGTGCAGCATTTGCACAGCTGTATTGAATAAAACTGCTGCGTGGAGAAAAAAGAGACAAGGTTGACAGACGAGTTTGACAGACAACTGAAACATGCATCTGAAACACTTCTGCTTTTAACAGACTGTGACTTCATGGAACAAGACTTGTTCAATGACACGTTATATGATTTATGACACTATTTCTCAGTGTACCGAGAACCACAAACAAAATTCTTGGTGCGGGCAAAAGAATTTCACAAATCAGAAAACTACGCCAGTGACCAAAACTTTCTGCTTCGATGTACAAGTGGGAAATCCTAGAAATGACAATTTAACAATAAAAGATTTCAATCAAATCAGATAAATGCATGCGTACTGTGTAGCTTGTCATCCATTATAGAAGTGAAATTATTAACTGCCAATAAAATCTGTGCTAGTTTCCTGACATTTTTCTCTATCTTTGTGTCCTCCAGGTGTCGTACGCCAGATTAAACCCCTGATCGGTCCACTGTCTACAGTCCTGAAACTGTCCATGCGCAATCTTTCACATCAGGGCGACTCTGGCCAAAACATCATCAACGTTCATGTCTTTGTCTCTGAATTTTGGTTCTGATGGGATGAAGATTTCAGCACACATATTTTTTTATTTTTTTTTTCCCTGACACTGCACTCACTGGTTCCGTTATCGAAATGCTATGATCAATATCAGATTTTAATATTGTACCTGATTGCATTTGACAGTTTCTGAGTTGAAAGACTCAAGCCTGTTGCTGATGGGAACGTTACACTCAGCCTGAAGTCCACCTAAACGCTTCTGGCTTAATGAAGCTAATTTGAGAACGTGATCTGGAAGAAATGAGATTTTAAGACTATTAACTGAATTGAAAGTGCATGCATGTAGAAAGGCAATTCAAGGATATGATGATTTATCAATATTTTTTATATGACATTATAAACCTTTGTTTTGTAACATTAACCTTGATTTTTTCCCCCCATGTAGAATAAACACTATTTTAGTTACAGTAGTTTTTATTTTGTGTGATCCACACAAACCTAAAAAAAATGACCCTGAAATGCAAACATCACATTTCCCCACAGTGGTAATATAGCTGCTGTGAAAACATTGTGAAACCAAAGTCATCAGTGACAATGAATTTTTCAGTGACGAGAAATGTGAGCTAGATAATTCCACAATGTCAATATTAACTAATAGACACACACACAAATAGAACTATCTAAGCCTGCGTGCTTTTATTCAGGAGAATCTGAAAAGTCAGTTTCCATGGTGACATTTAGAATGTCGTATTTACTCGGCATGAAATCTACTACGAGACGGCAGATTGGGAGCATGTCCTCCGAATGCCCTCTGTGGTGTGAGGGTGCCTTTGAGCTGCAGGTCGCCATTTTCATGGCTATAAACGCCTCTCCTGTAAGTTTTATCTCCTGCTGGAGAAGGTAAGTTTTTCTTTGCAAGGGGACATGGTGGCAGCTGCGCTTACAGACCACAAACATCAGTAGTAGCAACCACATTCCTAATTACACTTATCAGAGAACCAGAACTTCCCAGTGATCTGAGCATGTCAGTAGGGGCCTAAGACAGTAATCATCGCTGCGGCCAGGCCAGAACCTCCTAGGGGGCTTCAAAGACCCTTTAGCGGAGGAGGGAAATAATTCAAGGTCTCCAGTCTTCTGCTGTGATGCTATTAAAGCTCTCCTGAAGGGGGAAAATCCTCTTCAGAGGAAATGGAGGCCAGCAGGTCAGCCTGGTGGTGACATGAAAAGAAGGTGCGAGCGTGTGCGTGTGGGTGTTCGGAATGCTTAAAACACTCTTTCAGTCAACATTTGTACATTCATGTTGTGTTTTCTAAAGCGATTTCTAATCCTTATATGACCAAGAAGGACTAGCTCTACTTGGAAAGGCTTATTTTAAAGGATGGTTTGAAAGAGGTTGAAAAGCTCTCTTGTTCCAAAAGGATATAAAATTATCCAGGAAATTAGAAGAACCTTGTCATGACATTTGGTACATCTGTAAATCTGTCAGCTGCTTTGCTAATCAGTAGACAGAAAAGTGTTCATTATGTCCAATTTCCACCACTGCTAGCTGAATTCGAGCCATTTCAATTCTCACAGGTAAAATAAAAACGATGTAGTCCTCACATCATCTCATTCATTTTATACAAGTTTGAAATGAGGGATTGTGTCAGTTTGAATGGATGGAGAAATATGATAGGAAAAAAATGGCTCTGTGTGAAACATATTTTTGTCATACAGTAGATTAAAATCCACAAGCACACTGTAAGGAACTTAACAGCAAAAAAGAAAAAAATGGGCTGTGGGAGGACACCCAGGAAAGGTCTGGCTGGCTCCGAGTCTCGACAATACAAAGCTGGAGAAGCAATCCTCAGCAGCGTTACCAAACCACATCCATGTGGGGACAAATGAGCAAACAACTTCTGCCAGATTCTTCATCAAAATCCCAGAAAGAAAGAGCTGCCTGTACTGGAGGCCCATGTATGGTATGACCAAACCGACTGTTTGCCTGTCGCTCGTACTGTGCCGTGGCGAAACGGCTGTCGGGCTGCTCAGTGTGAGGTGGTGTGTGGCTCTGAATGGAGATGATATGGAAATGGGGGAGTGTGGCCACGGTGCTATAACCCGACAGATCCATACAGTGACCAGATGGCTTCAGCAGGCGTGCAGGTGGTGCTCCTGCATCGATCCAGTGCTTCTTCCCTCCCTCTCTCCCTATCTGGCCCTTTGCAAATCATGATAAAAATGTGAGTGTGGCTCATTTTTATTTTAACTTACTAAAAACAAGTTAACATGCCTCTCTCTAATCATCATCTTTCATGATGTCTTTTTGCATACATCATGTATTCATGCATGGAGTTTGTATATGTAATATAATTATGTATATGTTTATATTTGTGGTGTGGTGTTCCTTCATGAGAGTAGCTGCTGCATTACTGAAAGCTATTCAGGAAGAGAATGAAGGACTGAAGAAAGCCCAAAGACGTTGGACCCACATCAAACCTGACTTTGCTACCAGGGGAATTTATGGAGTGATGTTTCACAGAGGTCCAATAGATGGCAGACACATACAACATAAGGCTGCTCTCAGTTTTAACAGCGCATTTCCCCAGGAAAATTGTCATCGTCTCACATTACAGGAACAGGCAAGAGGGGGAAAACTAAATAATCATTCTGGAGTTTTTAATGAATGATTTAGATTCTGAAGTGTAACAAAGTCACACTGTAAAAGTCTCACCTGGAAAAGTCTACTGGAATTTTAGAATGAAATAGGATTGTCAACTTTGTCTCCTCAATGCTGTATTTTACATATGACTCCTATATTGGCTGTATACTTGTCGATTGATTGAAAGTGTTGGGTTTTGAATGACAGATAGTTGGTAATTATACCGGCTCTCCACTGTGACCCCAAGAAAAACAGAAAACACACGAGTGTGTCCCTCCATAACTTACAGATATTCAACCTAATTATTTACAACCACTGCTGCACCCAGCGTGCTGCCAGAGTACACAGAGGATCAATCACAGGCCGAGGGCTGTACTCATGAAAATTCAACATGCAGCTTCTGTGTTGTTGCAAGGCGCTCAGAACAGAATGTGACGTCCACGGTGCTCACACGCACCCGTGTCATTGAATCCAACCACATAACCGTAATGGGATGGTGACCTAAAATTGTCGTTGAACTTTGACTGCAAAGTCATCTTTTTCTGGAAGACAATGGTTGACCTTAATAACGCACTTATTTGTTATATATTTGGACAATTTATTGGCTGCTGGAAAAAAAATGAATATGCTCTTTATAAAGGCAGACTGTTTATTAAAGAAACTATTTCTTTTCAAGAGGAGTTTTCCACCTTAAGTTTAAAGACAACTAAATTTTCCTGCTTATGTATTTTATCTTTTGAAGAGAGAAAAAAATGGTTCTATTTTTTGCTGCCGATTTCATTTTCTTGGGCAAAAAGTGACCTTTTGACCTATGATGTTTAAACATCATGTGAAACTGAGCAAGGAGGTTGCTTTATCTGCGAAACGTTTGTTTTGTCTCTGTCTGAGGTTAACACACCCAACTGTCATCTCTCAGTGGACACCTCTCACCTTCTCAGACATCTCAGAGGTGCTGAGCAATGGACAGAGGGGACCAAAAGAGTAGAAAAGACCAAAACAGGCAGGCAGAAGTGTGGATTAATTGCATATTTGAGGTGACAAGTACATAATCATAAAAAGCTGGACAAGGATGATTCAAAACTCGTCACCCGCAGCTGTCACTATCACACCCAGCGATCCATCAGGAAATCATTGTAAAAGGTTAAAATCTGTAGCAGTATTCAGCATAAATACAGATTAAATGGCAATGTTAAGACATCTAGACCACATCTGCATGCTATTGTTTTTAACTGCTGGCTGGCAATCAGCTACGAAAGCACTGCTGCAGTTAAAAAGAGGAATCTCAACCACTGAAAGGTACATTTTAAATTTTGTGACGATTGACAGTTGAATGCATAGACATGCTTTCCCGTTAACATCACTGTGCTTCTGCTCGCTCCGTCCTGCTCCGCAGGACCATGGGATGATTGAGGTTTCCAGGAACTGCAATGAGACAAAGGTCATCTGTGATATTAATCACTAGAGGGCCTTTGATTCTGCTGAAGTGGCATGATGCTATTTTCTGGGAATAAATGCAGTTTACAATTGCCAATGATAATTAATATGTCAGTGTTTGTTTTTCTGAGAGGGTGTTTTCTGCCTTTGTGACTTCAGAGTCTTTGGATAAATCCATCAAAATGTTCCTTGCGTTAGTAGTAGGTCATACAGACAAAGTGGGCTTAGTTAATGGTTACCCACACAGTATGGATGCCTCTATAGAAGGGCTAAATGCCACTTAATCACAACAGTGAGTCTATTTGCTATACATTTGTTGCATACATTTGTTGACCCATTTGTACACATGTCTACTGTGCACAATGGAAGAGAACAAATTCTTAATGGACATGTGGCTCTCATTGT
Source organism: Arothron firmamentum (assembly GCA_016586285.1). Classification (NCBI taxonomy): domain Eukaryota; kingdom Metazoa; phylum Chordata; class Actinopteri; order Tetraodontiformes; family Tetraodontidae; genus Arothron; species Arothron firmamentum. The sequence continues at coordinate 42,437 of BJFM01000020.1, forward strand.
TAGACAACTGTGAGGTTGTCCTTTTTTTTGTTTCCTCTCATGTCTGGATGATTTCAATAAATCAAGCAATTTTTAACCTATTAGTGTAAAGTTCAAAGAAACCAGACTGGTCATTGGACACCATATCCTGTGTCTGTGATGATGTTATGCAAACTGTGCATCACATCCCTTTGATTGTTGTTCTGCAAAGATAAAGCAGATGCTGCAGAAAAAGCTTTAGGGTTAAAATGCATTAAAGCTAGGGGAGACTCTGGAAGCCATTGAGACACTGATCTCTGCCTTCACCAAAACTCTATATACCCTCACCCTCCTTCCTTTTTTAGCTTTATTGTGGTCAGAGGGACAATCGGTGCAGCCCAACAGAATGGAAACCACGCAGCCAGCCCCCTGCTACAGCAAACTTTAAACAGAGGATCCAGTTACTATGATCAGTCTGGAAGGCAAAGCATCTCAAAGGGAGATTTACTTCTGTGCAGCATTTTCACTATATTGCCAGCGATCTGAAAACAATTCGATGCGTATGATTCAAGTCATGTGTAACAATTAAATCAGTGGAATTCCAAAAATTGCAAAGACTACTGAGGGATAAGCATTTATGTGAGTGTTTACTCTGTAGATCATTTCCAATTTGCTTGCTGTTTATTTCAGTGCAAATGTTGCATTTTAACCAATTATTTCCCAATATCTCATCGCGTTCAGGCCAGTATGAACGTGGCTTTGTTCCCAGAGAGAAACTGCATAAAAGAAACACAACAATGATGATGAAGTGGATAAACATCCCCGACTTGAAACTGTGAATTGGTCTGTCTGTGCGTCTCTCACTGGAGCAACAATAATGAGTTCTGTTTGAATTTTGTGGGTTCCAACTCCAGACTCTGTCTCCTTGTTGAAGCAGCAGAAATGAAGGGTCGTGGTCACTGTGGACGCTTTGTTTTCCACTGTCCCTTCTCACTGCTGTCCTGCCCATGATGGGACCATCTGCCATTTCAATTATAAAGCATGTTTGCGCTCCACATTTGTTTGTGCTCACAGATGATTTTTGTAATAAAACTCAGACCTTCTGGTATTTCTCGAATTCCTGGGTGATGACATTTTGCTTTGCTTTTGGGCTTGCGGCTGTCTCCCGTGGAAAATGTAGCTTGCAGTAACTACTAGCTGTTCTGGTGTGTCTGTGGGATGAATTGAAGAATAGAATGAGTCTTACTGATGTCCCTGCACCAAAATTAAAAGCAGACTCACTCTTTGCTACATGGATGAAGAGTTAACATTTGCCATATCCTCTGGGACATGACTATTAGACATATTACAGGCCAGAAAATGTCTTCATAATGCCTGTTGTTCCATCTTATTGTCTCAGTTACACTGCTGTTTTAAAAAAGAAAAACACTTCCTGGAGCAATAAAAATACATCTGGGAAATGTACTATGTTGTGACTGTGACTTACTGTCCTTGAGGAAGATAAACACACTTTTCTCAGAGGCACAGGCACATATGCAATCCAGTAAAAACATTTACAGTATATTCCGGAGAAGATGATGTCTGTTTGTGTATTTTTCAGTAAAGGGTTTCTTACGTTTATGCAAGTATTACCATGTTTTACATACTGTGGATTTGGCAACATTTTTTGGACATTATTGTTATTAGACATTTATGGACCACACACAGTGTTTTGCCCAGACCTCTTATGACTGCCTGCTTACCTACACATCAAGTGTGGAAAACTGACCACTGGCCACCCTTGCAACCTGCAGAGCATTGTCCATGGAAGCCATCCATTTGTTTTGATGACCTTTTCCACTTTTGGATGTTCCCTTTTTTGGTGATGCCACAGCAAAGCATCTGCTTAGATATCTCCCATTTCATTTATTCTCTCACACTAGTTGTTCAAAATCTAATCTTTGAAAGCATCCATAAATGTCTCTTCCTACAAATATAAACTGAGTGCACTTATGCATCCAAAACCTCCAACCTGTACTGTTCATCTCATAATCCTGTCCAGCTTCATCTCCTACCATCTTCATGCAATCTCATATTCTGTCATATTATTTATTTTATCATACACATAAGAACACATAAGACCTATAGAACAAGATTTAGTAACAAGCCACCAACACTCTTCACACCAACACATCAGCATGGAGATTTCTTGTTGGACAATGGCTGCCATAACATAGGCTATAACTGTTCTAATAATAATAAGATTCCAAAGCTGTGGCTTTGCGCTGGACGTGTAGAAGACAGTCCTAGGTGCGATACCAGCATCTATATTTCATGTCTCGATGATTTAATAGTCTTTTCCGCCATCGTGACTGAAGCATGGCACCATTTCGCTTGAGGGATAAAAACAGCTTTTCTTTCCATTGTTGTTCTTTTCTCCAAAATTACACACCCACCTCCCAAAAAATAAGGCCGTCTACTCCGTCATTGGGGAAATACTTTTTGTCATCTATCAGCAGTCACTGACTAAAGTCTATAAACACGCCAAATACTTGGCGATTGACTACTCCACAAACGTGCAAACCAGAAAGCTTGACAACTTTGTTTTGGTGCCGACGCTGTCTTCTCAAATGCCTGATGAATTCCTCTCGGGAGTGTATAAGATACAATTGTTTAATACTTTAAAGGGATTTATAACACGAACTTTAGCAACTGTGGTTTCTTGAATTCTTACTTCTTTTGATGAAAAAAAACACGAGTGTTTCTGTGCCTTTTGTTAAATATTTACATTGCACAAAAATACTCTTCGCTCTCCATCTCATCATAAATGACGCTGCATCCAACACCTTCAGGCCAAGAAACATACACATTATCTTCTCACTCTGAAATTGCCAACTGAGGCATCGCTTTCATTCTTGCATATAGCAAGTTCTTCCTTTGCAGAAATGTGCAGTTCTATAAACACGGTGTGCGTCTCGTGGGTTTTTATAATTGTGTTATTCATATTGCATGATACAATCAGCCATAAGCCAGTTTGGGTGCGTTGCCATGCATGGTAGGAAGGATATGTGAGAAGTAAACCTGAGAAGCTGCTGCTGCTCCGAAACATGGCATACCTAATTGTATAGTGGTCACCCACCAGGCCTAAATAGGGTTCAAGACCACACAGTGTGATGATGACCTGCTGTAGGAAACTCCTTTTTACTGATTATTTAACTGGTGTCAGGTCATCCATCTGTGTGAGATCCTAAAATACTTATTGTCTACATTGCCCTGTTTATTGTGTACCGACAATGTAATAGAATATCATATGTACTTTATAGTTCTGGTCCTTTGGACAAAATGTGTTTTGTAATGTGACCGGTTATGCACAATAAGAATTTTATTTATATATAAAATACTGTTTTCTAATGATACAGAGCACGTGCCAGAAGTCACGGTAGAGTTAGAAACAAAATGAGTTTGACAAGTGATGAAGAGGTGAGACGATTTATGATCTGATAGTGTTACTCTCAAAGCTATGTTCCACCCAAAATCTCTTCATAAAAAAAACTGTGTGAATTCTATGGCATCACTGGTCAGCCCAAGTTTACACCCCCACCCCACCCCCTTGATAATAGTACATTCAAATTAGCTGTGGTTATTGGGTTTTCTTCAAATACACAGCTAGACTCACACAAATACTTCTCCCCACCTCTCTCTGGTCTGGCCTAAGAAAACCACACGCCGGGGTCAATATGCTCTCCTCAAGCCAAACCAGACCCATAATTTTGCTTTTGTTTCAGATGTAGCCTCAAAGCCTGAAATACAAAGACCCAGGCCAGCCTGGGAAGGTCATTTTGCAGAAGGAAAGAGTGAGATAGAGAATGGCAATAAAAGAAAAAATGGAAAAAAGTTAAAATATTTAGGGGGGGGACCGGATCTTAGGAGTTCTTCCCAGTTTCATTCTGTTGTACGTGTATAAACAAATGAAGGAGCTCATTTCCCCAAACATCAGCTATGACCATTGTAATCCACTGCATTCACTGTACCCTGTGTGTAACAATTCATGAAATCACCTCCATAATATTTTTCTCTGCCAGACAGAGGAGGCACTATTTCAAAACCAGTATTGCCATTTAATCATCGGTCCTAAAAACTGAGTGGGAATCCCAGTATCCCTTTTGCGGAGCTCATCTTGGAAGTGATCCCACCAGAGGCAATGTGCCATCGTACCATCATGTGAGTCACTGGTCACACGCAGAGGGTCACACTGGTACAGAGGTTGATCCAGTTTCAAATGGTTTTGAGGCCCCATTTGCTCCGCTCCAATAGTCGACCTTCTCTGTACACAATGTGAATATGTGCTGTCATCATTTGATCTCTCAAATCCAACCAGACGTTTTGCTTTGACAAAATAAAGAATAATTCATATTTATAGAACAGCCTTTGAGTTGCATTTTGTCCCAACATAAATTCAGGTCTTTATTTTTCTCTTGAAAGTAGAAAAATGTCCCTCATGATTTGGTATGGACATGTAATGGTAATGGCCATGACACTCTATACACACTCTTACTTCAAATTTATACAGAGCTGACATTTAGGTGGGCAAAGCAGAGCTCCAGTCGCTGTGAAACAAGTTTTCTGCCAATCACCCTCTTGTGTTAAAATCAAAAGGTCATAATGCATTCACCATAAGGCTTCCATTGTAACAAATGTCAAGGTAGTTTGGTGTAGGGGTGACGGACTAAAACCCCAAAACCTCAACCTCCTTTTAAGAACAACAAACCATTTTTATTTGAGAGCCAACTTGTGCATTATATTATCCCGACCTCAAGAAGCTATCCCTTTCATTTCAGCTCTGGACACCATTGTTCCACTAGCGGGGGACCAAACAGACCTGTGTCACGCATTAAGGTCAAACTGTAGTGTGGCTCTGGCCACAACTTCGGCTACTCTGAGTCTCTGGAGTCTTGTGGAGAAGGCAACACTCTACTCAGTTATGAACTACAGTATGGTTTTTGCTTGGCACACTTGGTGTTTTCTGGATTGTGGGACATACTGCTTGGCTTGCCACCACCTATTGTAAAATTTCTGCCTCTTGGGGGGTATGGAGTGGTGACAGCTTAATGGTTTAGTGTGACTTTAACACAAGTGTTTCAAGGTAATAATAGAACACATGCAATTTTAATATAATTGCCCCTCAATATAATGTCTAAAAAAGCTCAGGCAATTCTCACTGAGGAAAAGGATTTGAGATGCAATCCTGTAAAAGGGCCGGCCTCAGGGTTTCCTCTCATCGGAAATGCCCATAACACCTCTCCAGCCAGATACCCAGGGTGTCCCCTCCTCTGGAAATATGGACTGATTGTTGGAATATTTAAAAGGTCAATGGAAAGTCTTGGAACTGCTGTATCTATGATTTGATCAGTAGCAGTTACAGCTTTTTGTTCATGTATCAGAGAATCCTTGACAGACTGTTTAGATTTCACCAGGGTGACTTCATAAAGAAAATGGTAAGAAAAAACAGACCTAAAAACAGAAATCCAACATCTTTCCGAGGCCCCCCAAAATGAAGCATTATATTTGGAGACATACGATGGGACAGGCTGCACATCCAAGTTCCAGAACATGCTGAACACCCACTCGGCTGCAATGCAAAGTAAACAACCTAAACGCAGCCATGTGGGCAACAATTTTATCCCAAGCACTGTGCTAACCTTCTTGTGAACAGTTTATTACAAAGACAGTTTGCTGCACATGATTGCATCTGACAGAATAGCATGTGACAAGAAACCACACAACACTCATAGATTGGAAAAAAAACACAGATTTTGTAAACATCTTGATTTATTTTGCATGTGTATGATAAACAAGGCTAGAAAGACAATTCCCTGCTCTCTGAAATCAACCATCTTAGACTGGATTCCTCTCTCCTACCATTTAATTTTACATTTTGTGCAAACCAATCGAACAATCGTGTTATTATGGCATGTATAAATATACCTTTGCACTGGGCAATACTTCAGTATTGCTAATAATGTGTTAGTTGACACTCTTTTTTAGAAAGCCTAAGCATCATTTATTGTAGGCTGGTGGGCTGAGTGATAGATGGGGTAGCATTTACTCAGAAAATAATCATTACAGGCTGTCATTAAATTGTATATGTAATGTATGACAATGTATCTTGTTAAAACTGCTACAGCATCTACAGTATAAATAAACTGAATATTGGCTTTTCTGACCAAAAGGAAATAGAAATGTTATAATATGTCTTCTATTAGAAAGTGGCATCTGAAATTGTTTAAAAAAATGGACACTGTTAAGGGCAATATGCAGGAGACAACCTTTTACTATAATCACAACACCAAGCGTGAGTGGAGAGGTCTTTGGCCCGTAATGGACACTACAACTTTTTTCCAATCTTCTTTCCAAAACTCATCCAAATCTGGTTGTCTTGGGGTTTAAATATGACTCCAGAGCATTCCCTCTGACAGCTGAGATGCTGAGACGCTGACTTCTTGTTTGATGGACAAAGAGCCAAATTTTGGTTTCATCAATCCAAAAAGCCTTTCTTCCACTTGACCTTGAAGGCTCTTACATATTTTGTGGACTCGTTAGAATTTTATTTATTTTATTTTTTTTTAAATCTGTCACTCTTCCATAATGTGTTGACTGCTGAGTCTTCAGTCTTCTTTCTTCCACAAACTCTAAACCGTGATGTGCTATTCTTTTGTGTCACTGTGATGTTAATTCAGATATTTTTAGATTGCCAGCAATGAGTCATCATTTACTGTCCTTGCAGGCAAAGTCAGACACTTTAGTTTATGCTGGCTCTTGTTAAATAGTGTTAGCCGTGCACAGTAACGTCTTGGCAGTCTAAACTAAAGAAGGAATACTTCTTGCAAACAAGAAAATGGAGGTTATATGGTGTTTATAAACTGCATAGCCAAACTTTACAATAATTGTTTTTAGACATTGCTCGTTATGCTTCTGCTTACTCCTGCCCAGTATGCATGAACACCATGCTAACGTGAGGAGCCCTCATTTTCCTTTTTTCTGCTAATTAATATTATGTTAGAGCCCTTTTCTATTTTAATGACTTTAAATTTGCTTAAAAGAAAAATGAAAAGAAAAAATGTGTGTGTAAGTCTGTAAGAGAGAAAGAGAATGAGAGAGAACAAGATAACTATATGAATTCATACATAGGTGTTGTTTGAGTGTGTATAATGTGTGTGTGATCCTTTTAGCAATGTGTGGGAAATTATTTTCAAGTTGAAGTTAAACATTTGTTTTTCCATTAAGTTGCCATTGACATTTTTAGAATAAGAACAGGGTGTGATTGGGGAAGAGTGTGAGAGAACGAATGGTGAGAATGGATGTTAACGTGAAATCCTGTGAATAGGCTAAATTAATACACAACACACAACTGTTTTCTACTAACTGTTTTCTATTTATTTCCTATTTAATATGACAACAGATTGCAAGCAATTAAACCACGGTGGTTTTTATTGTGCCCTATCCACGATTTACAATGAGAAAATACACAGTTACAAATACAGACATCACAAATGAGTAATTTGGCATCCATGATAGCACAAACAGCAAACAAAAACCTGAGATTGTTTAACCAACCTGCCCACTACTTTGTATTGTGGGCATCTTTGTTTGGCTACATTTCACTCTAATTCAAAGTCGGTAAAATCTTCCAGTCATGTTAGGAATGTTCCGAAGAAGCAAACCTTAGTGGAAAATAGCTGTGATTCCACAATGCATTGTGGATTTGAAGTTGAACAAGAATTAACAGGAAAAACATTCTGCTTAGTTCCCTAAATATACTTGCTTTCATTTGCTCATAACAAACAAAGTCTAAAAAAAATACATGGTTTAAAAGTGCATAAAAGCTATAAATTGTATCAAAAGGCTGCCAGCCAAAACCTAGACAGAGGAAGGATTTTTTTTTTTTTTTTTTTTGCATGTGTGAAATGCAATAGTGCCAGTAATAAAACTAACTGCTCATCTGGGAAGCATTTAGCATGAGAATAACTTGAAAACAGGACGGCAAAGCCACATTTATGACACAAATTATATTGACTCGTTTAATGGAAACTGAAGTTCGGAAGTTGAGAATACAACTTTTTTTGAATGAATACGAAAGCTGTTGTGGTTGGATTTTGTGGTGGATGACTTTCATAAATCTATCAGAGAATATGTTTGTAAAATAATAAATAAACAATGCTCCACACCCATTTACTTCATTTTTTTTTGCTGGTTTTTAATGGGCATATGTATTGAGTGCATGACTGCTTTCTTTGACAGCCGGAGAGTGCTCGCCAGTATCTCTATTTCTTCCTGAATGATTAATGTATGTCGTTCCTTTCTCTTTTCAGACTTTTAGCATTTTTGAGCAATTTTAGACAATGAAAACCCTTTATTTTCCTTTAACAATCTCAGAGTTGATCTTATGCCAAATATATTGTTTCCTAAGGAAGATATGAAACTAAGACAATAAAATTTGCATAAGGTTTCATACAGAACAGCACACTGTATGCATTCTCCAAACTAGTCTGCACAGAGGTTGATGTTGGACAGCATGTTTTATCTTGCCCTTGCAAATATGAACGCAGAGTTTTTAATTCTGAGTTCTGGATTATAAATGCCTTTCTTGCCTGACAGGATTTATTAAATAAATGCAGGTGGCCAAGAATAGTTGCATATCTGCTGTCTTTTTTCCCCAGCAAGAAATCTTTCAAACACTGATAAACCAGAGTGCAGCACACCAAGTGAGATTCCCAAAAGAGGCCAGCACACAACAGAGAAACAGAGACAAGAAGCAACATCAGGCCGAACTCTAATGTTACATGTTGGCTTCAATCTGTCACAGGGGAAACCACGTTTACTCAACTACTGTTACAACAATTTACTCCCCTTGAGGTTTTATTTTCATGCCCAGAAGGATAGATCCACTTTATCCTGTCATCTAAGCTGTCAACGCTGTAATTGCCAAGAACAAGGAGAGGGAGGATCTTCGGTTGGGGTGCCTCAAGCGATTTACAGGACCACCTGGCTCTCGCTTCCAATATGCGGTGTGATTAAAATTTGTCGATGATCTGATGTTCCAGACATTTTGCCAAAATAACATAAGGGGAAGAAAAAAAATATTCATCTCCCTGAAATAAGCTAAAATAAAGAAGCTGATTAGACACAGCAGGTGTCTGTGGAACCTCCACTGGCTTTGAATATGCAGCATTTAAAAAGACCTGAAAATTGCAACAACCAAAAAAAAAGACATTGGACAGACCTCCTCTTCTTTACGTCTCCCCGAAATTCCCACCTACAAGTAAGGGTACTAACATCCCACACTGCTAAAGACTCCTTGGCTCCTCATTCCAGCGTATCTCTCAGCACTGACTCTCTTATCCTGGTCTGTACTCTACTAGAAAAGAATCTGAGGGTCTGCACTCCTCCACAGGTATTTCTGCTGAAAGCTATAATAAATCATTTGCCTTTTGTGTCTCAGCTTTCTGACTATTTTACTAATGTGTTTTCTCTCTTCTGTTCTGGTCTCAGAGTTCAAAGAGGTCTAGTTCAAGTAGTTGCAGGACTGTGCTGTGCCTGATTCAGTGCTTGCAAGTGATTCTTACTCCTTGTCATCACTCCAATGCCCCATTTCTCTAGGTTGAATAGCACAGGAAGCCTATTCTACAAACACACAGTGACAAGTAACGGGTAGCGGAGAGGATGGATGGAACAAGAGGAGACTTTTGTCAGAAATGCAGTAACTGAATATTTGACTCAGGGTCTTGTGCCGACTTCTGTTGCTGTCCACAAACGATTTTGGTTGTGGTCAAGTGACTCTGTGGGGAAGAAAGCATGGTGTTTACTTAAAGGGGAGAATTTCATATTTTGACCCAACCGAGTGTATAAAGAATAGCTCAGCAGGCCATGTAAATATCAAAGAAGATTTAATGAAACCGTAAGGAACAACAGTTTCCAAAGAACATATTATCTGTGGAGAGGCCATAGTGTCCCAGCAACCATCTACAGTGCTTTTTGTGGACAAAAAGTCTTGAGTGATTATTGAATTCTTTTGGTCAGAACTTCAAGCTTGAGCCCAGACCTTCCTGACAAACCCCTTCCTCAGGCTGTCATCTTTCTGTGCACATGCTGACACAGACACATGCCATCTTGCGTACACAGTTGCGCGTGAAGGCACACATATGCAGGCTCTGCCAGCCAGCTCTGTGGCCTGGAGCGCCTGCACAGTCCTTAAATCTTCTGCTTGCATGCCGTGTTGGTGGGAGTGGACTTCCTGAAAACAGTGGAACAGACTAATCTGTGGATTTGCTTGTGGATTTGATAAAGGCCCATGTTCTTAACCAAAGTTTCTCTGACCTCTTGTTAAAAAGTTCTCAACTAACTCTACACATCCCTTCCGCCCTTTTGTTGTGAAAAGGACAAGAGTGGATTACCAGAGGTGCTGTGTCTAATTAATCTCTTCTCTCTTCTCACTCCCCGCCCACCACCCCATATCCCTCCTTGTTTTGTTCCGCTTGCACCTAGACAAACCTCACATTCTCTTGTTCTTTTAGCATTTTGGCACAACCGCTACAACTGCTAGTTGGAATGAAAAGCCTCATGCTGATGACTCCCTACTGGAAAAAAGGTACAGCAGGGTCATGAGTCAAGGGTCAATCCTCAGAGGTCACCCCGAGGTTAATAAGGGGTTTTGTCACTTGAACAAATGTCTAATCTCCATGAGACTCAAATGGGTGCATCTTTCCTTTTGCAAACTTCAGAGATAGGTGGTAACCCCCACCTTATTCTCCTTCTAACCTTTTATTTCAAGCCCATTCCTCTTTGTCTTCCACCCTTAGTAGTCCATTTCATCAAGTCAATACTTGTAAAAGACATGGTGTGTCCAGGATTAATTTATGGCATCATCTTCTAAATCCCCTCTTACTCTCTGCTCATCAAGTTACACGGAAAGCTGTCCTTTGCCAGCCTGTTTGAATGGCTAACTAGTTGTTTCCCATGAAACCAAAATTCCAGCTTCATCCCTTTGCTTGAGGCCTCAAGCTCTGTCAGGCATAGGCACAATTTTGCCATTAGGAACCTACTTGATTGGGGATCTTATTTTAATGGAAAAGAGTTGCCAACAAAAAGACATAGAACAGAAAAATGCAAAAGAACACAATCCTTTTCTTGAGTATTTGGATTTGAAGTCAAGAATTCAGAATCGGACTTCTTGAATAAATGTTTTTTGGTACATTCCATCACTCCTTGGCAAGTAGTGGAAGTTTCCAAAGAATAGTAGCTTTTTTTTTTTTTTTTAGCAGTAATAGATGGTGACTGCTTTCACAGTGTCCCAGAAATAGAAATAGATGCCCGTCTGCTCAGGACAAACCAGAGCTGAAAGTGCAGAAAGCATTTTGCATTCTTATGCTTGTGTTTCTTGTTTACTGCCATATTCTCTTAAAAAGGGCGAGACCACATTTTTACACACTTATAAGGATGAGTGGGGTTAGATGCCTTAGTTTGAACATAAATAAATAATTATTATTACTCAAAGAAATAATTAATAACAAATAAAGAAATAAATAAACTCAGATCAAACGAACACCACACATACTTTGAAATTAATGCTTGAGAAAGATTTGTCACTCCCTTGCGGAAACCCACAACACAAGGCCATATGGAATTCTTTTTTTTTTTTTGTTTGTTTGTGAGACAACCACACGGTTATTGTTTTGTTGTCAGTATGAGTTATAGTCGTGTGAAAGTCTTTTATTTTGGCTTGCTCTATAATTGACCATCTCTCTGTGAAAGGAGTCTCCACACATTCCTGAACTTTGCAAAGGGAGTAGTTCATTGAATGACTCTGACTTCCCATAATAATTTAGGGGAGAAAAAAAAATCATTATTCTTTCTTTTTCAGCCAATTTTGCATGCATAATTAAAAATGCCTTAGGGCTGTGGTAATATTTGTAAGTCCCTGTAAAGAATTCTGTATCTTACCTTTTTTGCCTGGTTTTGTCCATGCACATGCCATGGCAACATTGCAATCACAGTTTCACAGTAATTTCAATGTTGGCGTGCACATGCCACGGCAACAATTACTGTGAAACTGTGAAAATAGCTAATAAATAAATATACTTACTTTGAAACAGTAGGGTGAGTCACCAATTCTCGAGTCTGAGATATTGAGTCATCATAAATTGAGCTTAAGTTTCCAGTCATTCGTGCCATTATTTTTACAGATGCCGTAAATACCTCAGTGTCATCTATTTGACTTTCTTTGCCATTTTAGCTTAAAACAGAAAGTACTTTCTACTGCTATCATATCTTCCTATTGAGGTTGTCCAACCATCACAGTGTGTGTATTTCTAAAATCTAATACATAGTGTGGTGAGCTTAGCTCTTCTGAGAAAAGCTGGGGACACAGCACGTGACCTCATACTGCATGTGCGTTTAAGTCAGATCATTCATATCAAACTCTGACTCTTCCTCTGACTCATGCTGCACTAGTTTCCACATGTACGCGTCTAGTCATGAGTCCCATGAAATTTGGACTAAAGTCCAAGTTCAGGATTTGTGGTTTTATTGACAATGTGATTTTAATCAGCTCTTGTCCTAGGTCTGTCAAGATTCCTCACTGTTGGGGGACACTGTGATCTAATTTTTTTTTTTTTTTAATTCTTGAAATGAGTCATATTGAAGTTTTTCTCTGGCAAAACCCAAGTCTTGAATGGAGCGCCTGGCTCTATTCATTTTTCTATTTTCAGCTCAGCTTCAGCTTAACGACATACTACAGCCCAAAAAGTTCTTTCTTGAATGAACAGTCTGGGCTGAAGAAAAAAAAAACTTTTAAAAGGCCTGTTTTTCTTTGACTTCTTTTATTTCAACTAGCAAACTGCATATCAGTCTGTTGTAAACACCGGCGGTCGACAAATCCTTTGCACATCCTGTGTTGTATTGTTGTGTATTGACTTCCTTGTTTCTTACAGTCAGCGGTGGGATGGCTGCTCGTTTTTACGTACTCTGTGTGGTCAGTTGTTTCAACAGTGGGTTACAGCTGCTCTGCTTTTGCCGAGGCTCTCAGGCTTCTTGAGCGTCCTGTGGTTTGGTATCACCCAAAGGTGTCTGATGCATTTGGCTGTCGTACTCGGGTGGCCTGTCTTGCGGTTGCTCTGTGTTTGGCTTTCTGCTTCATGCACAGATTAGTTGCTATCTCCACCAGGCTCCGGCTTTTCCGGTAAACTGGCTCATTCATTGAGTATTTGCTTATGTTTCAATACAAACTGGCACGCTCCTCCATATTCTAGATAGCCTCTGCTATGAATGGTTCAGTTCTGTGCCAGCAGCCATTGCATACTTCTCTAAATCTCCAGCTATTGATTTACAGTGCAACCACTTAAACTTGTATCAGATCACTTCTAACATAAACAAATTTCCAAGTCATATAGTCAAGTACAAAACTGTTTTTGGTATTATTTTGATCAGTCACTCACTACTCGGTTCTAGAGATGAGACAGAGATGCTGAATTAATCTACATCTCTATCTCTAAACTGGTTTGTTTTCAGTAATCTGTATAAAGTATGATTGTAAATATATATGTTAGGCTTATTTATCGAGTATATTTACACCTCAGATCTGAAACCATTGCATCTGAGTGACAATAGCAATTGGAGTATCAGGTTTGGGGTTGATGTCCCACCATAAACTCCCAGTAAAGCTGACACAGAGTGGATAAAGAACATTATCCTCTGAGTCTGCTCATCTCTCTAATCCATCTTGGAAAAGATGACTAGCACCCAATGTATGGGGCATATGATTTTACAGCCCTAAAACTATACTGTAAAAATTAGTAACAACTGTCTTTTCTCAAACTTTGTCTGGAAATTGTTGTTGACTGATTACTCTTGCCTCTCTTTTGGTGGCCACTTGGTGCAGAAACATTAATGTCTCAGCAGATTGCTTGCTCTGTTCTCTCTTTGAGTGATAAGTAGAACCACTGAAATGTGCCAAGAGCAGTTTCCCAGAGGTTTACCAAAGGACTGTGACTGCGCCTCTCTCACTTGTTTCTTTCATTGTGCTTATTTGCATTCATGATTAGTCTTGCTCTACTGGAAGTGTGGCCTCATCTCCGTGGCACGAATCCAGACCCTTTGTTGGTCTCCTTATAATAAATGCAAAGCCTGGCTTTCTTGATTGCCACTAACATTGTCTCATTAGCTGCTCTGTGGTTTCCACTTGGGCTTGGAAACAGATGCAGACACTGTTATTCCTCCTCTAGAGTCCAAAACAGTTAGTTGGAGATACAGCTAGTGGAAGAAAGATGATGGGTATATAGTTATAGTCACGTTGGGTCTTTTTAATTAATCATACTCAACACTATCCTCCACTATTATTTTTTACTATTTCCTTTATGTTGTTGAAAAAGCAGATTCACATTCATTCAGGGATAAGTAAATACAAAAGAGAAAGTTGGGCTGGAGGGATGCAATTGTCTGGTGAAGGGAAGTACAAGTCCAAACCCTGTCCAGCACTAGGGGTTCTTTTGACCAGGGATGAGCCACTAATCTGAGTTTGTGTCCCAATGATGGGGCTTCCTGATCGTTTCAGAATGTTGTCATCATTGGTTAATGTTGAGCTTGCTCATGGGCGGGTGCCACATTAGATCCTGCAAAGTAGCTGCTATAGAACGTGTGGCAGTGGGGAGGAAAGAGGGATGCGAGTGAGGTGTGTATTCAATTTTTATTTGACCTCTATTTATACAGTAATTTCATTTTGTTGTTTTTGTCAACTTGGTACTTTGGGAAATTAGCGAGATAGACAAGAAAGTCTGCATGATAACTATGGTTAGCGTAGCCCCAAACTAGCATGCCATTGTTCAACGATAACAAAACAGGCCAACAAATTTGTGGCTTTGCCGAGTTTGTTTGCTTTCCTGTTTCATGGCTATGAGCAGTTGCCAAGCATCCAGCAGCAACTCCTGGAAGTTACAACATCTAAGGTAACACAATACATCTGATCTGTATTTAGAAACCAGTCAAGACAAGGATATACTGCGGTTAGTCAGTCTGAATATGCATAAACCTTCTGAAGTTGAACAACTTGTACAAAAACAATTAGATTTTATTGAAATGCGGTAAGAAAACTGCATTTTTTTTTTTTTTTTTAGAGGGATAGCTCAAAATACCAATAAAATGAGACCCTCCCTCTCAGTGCTTTTCTAGAGGACATGCTAAATTCACAAAAACAGAATCTTCATGATAACTTTGTACTCATAGTTTCTACTGCAGGGTCACCCTTGAGCCCTTTGACATGCACGCAACAAAATGTTGCTGAAAGCTGTGGAAAATAAAGGGAAATTACGTCCAGCTTATTATGACAGATGACTCCTTTTTTCCTGTAAACAATAATATGGCGCAATATGCAACACATGCTTATTTTTTGCACTCTTGTGAATTTTTATTGACGTTGCATTTGCAACATCAGCATTCACGTTGCTCATTGTTTACTCTCTGCTTGAAGACATTATCCCATCCACAAGTCATTGTTTATAACAATTTAAGACACTCTGCACAACAAAATAAAAAAAAATTGGAAAAATAAAAAGGTGGAAATTTTCCTCCCACTTGCTCTTTGTGTTATATTTAGCGTATATTTTATATATTTTCTTTATACATATTTTTTACAAGCAGGCCTGTTTCAACAGTCCAGGTGGCTTTGGTTCACCACATCAAGCTATTTCAATTTCATTTTAATATGTTATAAATTTCCCTCTAAACACTTTTCTCTGCTTGCCTAAATAGCCTGCCATTCATTTATTTTCCTTTGTGGCAAATTCTACAAATCCAGCAGCTTAAAGGGCTTAAACCTTAGAACAGTATTTTCAACATGTTTGACCTCCGTCTGCTGCAGAGGAAGAGCAGCTCAAGCAGAAGGGCTATATTTACTTGGCTGGTTAGAGCAGAGGGATTTTTTTTTTTAAGGCAACTATTGCCACAGGAAAGGTGTCATAGTTAGGCAAGGTGTTGGCACATCACATTCCCGGCCTGGCGTGCCAACCCGCTGGTAGAAGCCACCCTGCTACTGGTCTTCATAAAAGCAGACGAGAAGCTTCAGGGATGGGTTCATATTGAGGTAAACAGAAAGTGTGACTCACTGCCAGTCCAGACGAATACCACCCGCGACCACAGACAGATAAGTCTTCGAGAGATGATGTAACAGGAATCAGACCCCCTCCCGCACATGCCCAGTACAGCCAGCCTCATCTCTGCCGCGTTTGTCATCTGTTTCTTTGCTGAGGGTTGGTACAGACAAGATTTAACCAGACCAGTCACCGCAGATCTCTGTACAGCCAATGCAGCCGCTGCCTTTATTCACCTCCCAGACTAAACCAGCCCATCCCCATTTCCATGCTAAAATAGTTATTTTATGTGATTGCCATCTGCCCGGCCAGACATGAGCTGTGTTCAATCGATTGCCTTTGTCTCCTCACCAGCCCAGACACCCTGCTACGAGCTGCAGATGTTAATTCTGCCTGATGTTTGTCGCAAACCATTCCGCCTCATACTGTATATAGAAAGCGGCTAATTGAGGTGTGCGCCAACCAGGCGATGCGGCCCCGGCGTGGTTCAGTAGTGCTCACATTACCTACATGCTTAACATTCATCGGTCAGGTATTGGGAGGAATGTGTTTACAGCAGTTTTGGCTCACTGCAGCTCAGATATCACACCACCACCATGCCTACCAGAATAAACATTCAGCAGAACAGGAAAACACGGAGCTGTAATTCCCATGGGAGAAAAAGGAAGCGGGAAAGAAAAAAAAAAAAAACTATTTCTGTGGTCAAAGCGGCAGCACTGACCTCATGGAGGACTTCAGTAAAGGAAGAGGTCAGCTTGGTCAATTTTATGGCCCCACATTATTGTGGGTGCGCGTTGATACATATGGATGTGCAGACAACTGTGCTTTTCCTGTTAGCCACTGAACTTTTATTGGACATAATTCACATTGCTGCTTTGAATGAGTAGCTCAACTGCTAAATGAGACAACTGAAATAATGCTTTCCTCAAAATGAACAATTAAAAAAACAACAACCCAAAATGGATCAGATAAACTAAGTACAATTAGATTAATAAAATCTTTTTTCTGATCCTGGTTCACTTATTTTAACAGTTCATTTCTCAAAAGGTCTAAATGAAAAAAAAAAAACAACCCCAAAAACTTCATTTGAGAGGGCTTAAGACAGAGACAGTAGTATGAGTGTTGCTAGCAGAAACAGTACAAGACAGCTCTCAACACCAGGCAGCAGGGCCTCTTAAAGGGGATCACAGAATTTACATTCATAATTCAACCTTTGTTTTGCAGATTTAACAAGCTAACTATATAGGTAGTTGCATGTGGGTGCATTTCTGTGTAATTCATTTGCTTCTCTTTTATGTGGTTTTGAAAAAAAGAAATCTTTCTGCTCTAATTCCTATTTTGCTTCAAGTCTCCTTCGTGTTTCGACATCTGTGTGAGAAACACACAAAAAATGTGAGTCTCTCTTTGTAGTTGCCGTACATGAAAGAATCTTTTAATCAGAAGTGTTGCTGACAGGTACTGTCTTGTGCATACTGTGATGCAATGTCTGCATTTGCAGCAACACTAGGTGTCAGTATCAGTATCTATCTGTCAGGGTGTTGGTTATAAACTTTCCAGCCTCACTGTAATACTTGCTTGGAATGCAGCTCGCCAAGACAGGATAATTAATAGTTCTAAATGGTCAGCTGAAGATTTGACTGTTGCGTAACCGATTATGGTAAACTCGGCTGATGTCATAGCAGTTAATTCCACCATACTTGGTTCTTGAAATCAGTCTGCACATTTTGTACCTGTAGTTTTGTTAACACACCAAAACCAAAAATTCAGAATACTACAAATAAAACACACCAAATGGAATAAGAGAACTTGCTGACCGTCATGCACCTTTAATGTAGGAGGTGTTTAAATGTTTGACATGCTAGTGGAAACAGCTCATCACTGCGTAACGTTTCAATTATTTGTGAAAATGAAGACCCTAACCTTTTCCCCAAACTCCTAATGAAGACCTCGGCATGCTGATAAAGGTTCAACACGCTGCAGTAAATCTTTCTTCTAATATGGAAAGGACGACGGGTCAGCGGGTCTGGAGAACGTTAACATTAATGTCGGGATGACCTGTGGAGCAGTAGCAGGATCCTGCACTGACAGAACAGAGCCTGCTTCACCTTCCACATGTTCTGGCCTAATTTCATCTCCTCTCCTATTACCTCATTTCATTCACACTCACGTCCTCTCTCCTCTTCCTCGCTCAGCCCTTATTGCAACCTTCAGTCCATACAGCTGCCCATGGTTCCAGTTAATGGCAAATATAAGAACCAAGTCAGGAGACCATGCAGCTAGATCATCAAACACAACAGGTCATATTTAAAAGAAGCCCACTAACAGGATTTTCTTTTTTTTTTTTAATTTAAGATGTTAATGTTTTCAAGAATGCTGCTGTGTCCATCAAATATTAAAGCATTTACAGCTATCAAGCAACTTTCCTAAGAAAAACGCTTAAAAAAGTAGGTAATCCTTCTTTAATAGATAAAGAAATTGAAAACCACACAATCAGTTTTAATCACGTCAGGCAGGTAATTAGTTCACACACAGTAGATAATGCCTGATGTCTTATCTGAAGAATTAAAGGTGTGTGTTGCAACAACAAGTTTATATGATGGTAGAACCACTGTGACATATGCAGTTGCATGCTTTGTGCATCACAGAGGAAATTACAAGATTATGCCTTCGGGCTGGCCAGTAGTAATTACTGAAGAAGTGGCCTATAATCTGTGGTTGATCTGCGATGTGTGCGAGTGTTACTGCGATTGTGTCAAAGCAAAGAAACATTGCTGGCATTTTAGAAACTAGTAGGTTATGAAAGCGTAACCCCCACATTTCATCTCTAAAATAACAAGTATGACATGATTTATTATGTATAATAAACATAGATTGTATCACATTGGCGATGACATGCTGATGTCAGGATAAATTGTTCATCTACAGTGTTCATATACTGGACTACGTTAAATATATTACAACATTTCTTGGCCCTTTTCATCTTTTGCTTTCACCACCCTTTTCTCTTGGAGAGATTTTACATATTTTAGGTATCCCCGAACCTATTAATATTTATAAATTCCAGAGTTTTATCATTAAGACTTGATAAAAGTCTTTATTTGGAGGAGGGCACCTGCTGTAGCTGCCATCAGCTCCTAATGTATCAGGTACAGCTGCTGCCCTGGTTGGCAATCACTGGGTCAGTTTTAATCCCTTAGCTCTTTACCACTGACACACACTCACAACTACCACATTAAAATGATTAATGATTGACTCCTGAAATCATGACTCATCATACATTCACACATCAACACACCAACGTAGGTAATGGCAGCTGAGGGCAGGCCATTTACAACATTTTGCTCTAAAATCTGCTGTTTTCCTGCTGTGCCAATGCTACACCCTTATACACTTTAATGACTCTCAGAACTGATTCTGGCTGCAGTTTGTCCAAATTTGATACAAATACAAATTTGTACAAATGGCCAGATAGGTTTTAAAATACTGAAACACAAATTAGAAACAAATCATTGTCCGCTAGTTTTCCGTTAACCTATAAATATTCACTTAATATCATGTAGCATCTAAATGACCCATTCCTCATGTGGACTTAAACTTCTGTGGTATTGAATTCTGTTTCTATTCACTTGTAGCTGATTTATGGGTCCGTATTTTGCTCAGACACGAGCGTGCTCGCTAGGTTCTTCATGACCGTGGGTTTGAATGCGCTGCCAGAACCTGGGCTGGACTCGGAGCCAAAGACTAATGCAAGCACAGAACGACCTGCTCCAAGCGTAACCTCACTTGCCAGTTTCAAACAAGCGCTGGCAAGTGTGAGTGCAGCATGTCAAAGTCAGCGCAGATTAGATCAGCGCACTAATTACATGGCAATCACCAGCTGCGGAGCTGTTGCTGAGTGACTGAAGATTACATCCTCAGTAGTGGACTCTCACTATTATACCTATCCACTAACATGGAGGCTAATTATCACATAATGACTTAATGAGATCTGTGGGTTTGACTCAGCAGGGACCAGCTGGTCTGTTTTCTATCCTGTAGCATATTTCTGCAGCGTGACAAACCTCTGCTTGGCCTGATCCGAGCTTCACGCAGGCTTGGAGACAGTGCCCTGGCCAGCCTGTCAGCCCGTCTGACTTTGTCACTGACTGATTGACACCGAGATGGACGAGGAGAGGATGCAGTCTAAGAATTAATGGTTAGATAAATGATAGTTCTTACATCAACCCTGGAGATGAATCTGTAAGTACCCACATTTCCCACATGCTACATTCCAAACAAAAGAAAATACAACTCTTATAATCGCACCATAATATATTTTACATTTTTTTGTTATTTTTCTTTTTGCACCAGCTTCTTCTTCAAACAGTGATAAGGTTGATAACAACTATATAAATCAGGTTTCCCCTGCTTAAATGTAACAAGATGCATCAATGTTGTCTGCAGGCTTCAGCACGCATAGCCTGTGGCATCGCAATCACATTGACAGCGTTTGAGTGAAACCTCTAAGTGGCGGGCCCATTTGAAAAGTGATGCTCTTAAAAACAAACTGGCAATAAACCTTCTCAGAAAGGAGAGACACGTCCTGTGAGTCCACCTCCTGGTGAAAAAGGGATCAGGTCAGGCCATGTTTAACCTTTGGGATTCTGTAATCCTTCCTTAATGCTGGCTCACTCTTCCACATAAATGGTCTGCATGTCTGAAGCAAAGCTGACAAGATGAAGGTATTGACATGAATCCGGCAATGAAAGGGCTGCTGGCTCCAGCTGCAATTCCCCCCTGAGAACAGTTGGCTCATGCAGCAGTAGACCACCCATCACCAATGAAGGAGGATTAGGGAGCCACTGTAATGATCCTTCATTCACCTCAAATGACGGCTTTGGGTTGGTGGAAAGTTATTTGTAAAAAATATATTTCCACTGTCAAATGCAAAAAACCTGTTTACAACATATTCGTGGTATTTTTTTTTTGCCAGCATTTTCAATTTTTAGTGGCATAAAACGGTTGATTACAATTTCCTATTAGTGGGATAGCATTTATGTTAAATTAATTGAATGAAAAACTATGGGCTGATATGTTGTTCATGCCATTAAAAAACAACAACAAAACATACAAAAAATGTACCGTAAGCATCTCTTCAAACAATATATTCACACGTCAAACTTTAACTAAAATAGTATAATTCACCAGTTTGTACTGGGTTATGTGCTGTAAAAGATAACTGCACTGTAACATCATCTATCAGATCCATCAGCAGATTGTGGAAAAGACTGATTAGAGCTTCAGTGTGTGTCCCAGGCCGCTGCCTTGTTTAAATGGGTTGCAGTCAGGCACATCCACTCTCGCTGGATGAGAGGGAGGCACACCTGCAGTCGCGCCATATCTCTCTCTCATCACATCCACTGAGTGTCATTCATTCATTCTAGGACAAACACACTCTTCTCATACGCTCAGACCTGACACGTGGTCACCTGTGCACATGTAGCCACAGGTTTATGAAATCTGGCTCTTTTAAAGCATTACGTTAAATCAGTGCACCCTGAAAATGAAGCTTTTTTGAAAGGTGACCTCTGATATGACCTTTTAGCGTCATTCTTTAGTCTCAGACTATGTTTTTCTGATTTTCTCATCATTATTGCACATGCTCCAAATTGACATAGCCCATCTTCATGAGTTGAATCTTAATGTGACATCTGGTGGCTCTGTTTGCTGTTAGAGAAAATTCCTTTTCCATGAAAGAAAACAGGGTGTTAGCTCATCCATTAGAGGCAGGCTTCTTCTACTGAATGAATCATTTGCATTAATTTAAGCTCTTTGAATGTACAGAAATGGTCCGTGGCTGTCCCGTCCTTGTCATCACGTATTGAGAAAAACTACTGTTCCGTGCAGACACAAGGAATGTAAAAATGTTTATTCAATCCAGTTTTATAAATTTCCAGTCAGAATTTTTTGCTACAAGACTTCTTAAAGATTTATTTTTGTGTAAAATGTGTTTACTTTAACTTGTTTTTGTGTGAGAACGAGCAAAAATGTTCCCATTCATTTGAGAGTTGAGCTATTAGTTACAAACAGCTTATTAAATTGACTTTTACAAGGTAACTCTGCTCTCCATCTTGTGCTGTAAACGTGTTTTTGCATGTGCTCATTACAAATATCCACCACTTTGGCCAATGTTTCCCCATCATTTATTCATTCATTATCTATCCGAGGATGTTTATAATCTGAATTTGATGTACTCCTGAGGGATTTTACGGGAACCGCAGTGCACTTTAAAGTCTCAGACATGAAAGCGTGAGACCACACAGTCCTCTGTGACCTGTGTCCACCAGCCTTGATGAAGAACTCGGCACGGTGACTGGAACATTAGAACAATGTGACAAATAGGCAGATCTAAAAGGTTTTAGATGTTCAAGAGTACACTTAGCAACTCAGTTGATGAGGGATTTACTGTAGGTATAGGCACGTGTGTGTGTGTGTGTGTGTGTACGCACCCCTGTGTGAGAGGGAATTTGGCTCCGTGTATATGTTGTAATCAATTAGGAGACATTACTCCTTAAAGTGAACTGATGCCAACGAGTCCAGCTTGATCAATTGGAGTAAAACATGCTGAGGTCTTCAGTTTGAGCTGAGCCAGACAGATGTGTGGTGTCCATGTGTCCTCTTAATCTTTAATGTTATAATTGGCAGACCCCATCAGGATGTTTTTATTACGGGTTCATTCACAGAGCACTCGGATGTCCAGCAAGATGTGTGCCTGTGACTTGTTTACCACTTCATTTTTAAAATATTGCTAGACAGTATAATTTGGTAGAGTTTAACATATTTCTGACATTCAATGTGACCCAGCCCCAGTTTGAAAACTGGCTGTGGAACAGTGACTGAGCTTGTTGGTATTGATGAGATATAGTTGAACTGTAGTTGTGATGCTGTATTGATCGGTTAGAGAGAAAAGAGCTGAGCTGGAGGGCAAAAGCCTAATTTTATCAGCCTGTCTACATTAAAACCCTCCACCTATGGTCACGAGATGTTTTTCGTGACAGGGAAAGAATGACATCACACACACATGTTGAAAATGGTGATGCCAGGGCAGACCCGGGACATGCTAAAGGGATTATGTCTCTCATCTACTTTGGAATGTTTGAATGTCCATAGAACAGCTGGAGGAAGTGGATCGGGAGAGGCTGCTTTGGCCTTCCCAGCTAAAACCGCTATGACTGTGACCTAGAGCCAGATAAGCAAGATGAAAACAGGAGATATGCAATTAGTAAATAAGCGATTCCTATATTTTTGGCAAACAAAGAAGCAAACATTTGCTCTCACATCGTACGGATCAATTTGCGGACAGAGCAAATCGCAGTGAAGCTGAATTTCAAGAATCTGCTGTGAAGAGAAAAGACAATGGCGCCACCTGCTCTTAATTTTACTGGAACATGATCAAAGCTAATCAGGGACAGATGATCTTCATGTGCAATCTGTATTTTGTTAAAAAGAGGATCTAAAATGGGCTTATGTGCTTCTTAAGAGAACAGTGAAGCCTTTCAACTGGAACAACTAAACATGTTGTGAATTAGTGTCTGAATGCCAAATTTAACCGCAAGTCAGTCCATTATTCACCTTTGAACTTGACTATACCCACCTCTTTATGTTGGCACTTGCTTTTATTCTCTGCTGTATGTCTGTGTGCTTGTGGTCACCATTCATTCATCTTCCTGTGGTTTCTGCAAGGATATTGGAGGCTGCCAGTCAGACTTGAAAGGTCTGCTGTGGCCTTGTACATGTAGACACAGAGGGTATACATTCTTTTCCCCTTAAGGAGCGGTTCAGAGACCTGCACCCTGCATTTAATTGGTCAACTCCAAAACAAATTTTATGGCTTTCGCTTGGGTCAGATGGAAAACGAGATGGAGCTGATGTATTTACTCACACATTAGCTGTCATGGCATTTTTGTGCTTGTCATAAAATTGCCAGGAGTTGTAAAGGGACTCATAATTAAGATTAACTATTTATAAGAAAGCTTAAGACAAATGCTGTGAATAATAACTTTTTTCTGGAAAGGTTTTAAATTTTACACACATAATCACAGGTACAAAGAATAGATAAAATGTGCTTTTTGTGATGTAAAAGTGTGTGGCAGTGTGATAAAGGCAGGCTCATGGTGAACGTCCTTAATTTACACATGATGTTGTCATGGAGATGAGTCTGATTTTTAGCACCACTCAACACATAATAAAAGAGGAGGGATCCCTGTAATCACAAAAATTTGTAATTATTAACTGACCAATTGGATTTTTCTGATTCCACCTAAAATAAAATACTGAGGGTTTGGTCGCCAAGGCAGCTCTAGAAGCTTTTACAAAGTGCACCCTGGAGGACAATATGAGCATGCTAAATGTCTTCAGCGTTAAGACCACGGGGCTTTTTATTTCACCTTTGAGCCAGTGAACAAGGGAGTAATAAGGAGCACAGTTTAATCTCCATTCAGTACTTGAGGCAACAGAGTGGGAGGATATTTAGTGTGGTCTGGACTTGATGGTAATTGCATTTACCCGGTATGAGAATGGAGCAGATGATGCACGATAACAAGTGAAGCCATGGAATATTAATCACCACTTTTGGCTGAGTGGATTGTTAGCATTTATGACATGCCTGCACTTGAGGAGCAGCGTGCAACATTCAACCTCTGTTCATTACTTTTAAAAATACCGATCTGAGATATTGAGATTATCCTTTTTAAAACTGGAGATGAGTGTACACAAAGCATCTATGATAATAGTGATCAGTCATTTTTTGTGTAAATTCAAATATATTATTACTTACAATAGGTTAAAAAAAACTGCACAATGATTCATACTTAGTTAAATTTATTGAGATTTAGGCAACTTTGTTATTCTGAATGTTATATAAAAAGATAATATCAGTGAACCATATAGTGATTGTTGTGTCATAGTTAAAAGCTGATGTCTGTCCTTACGTCATCATACAGTACTGGTCAAACTCCCCTCCAAGGCAGGAAAAGAACAGAGGCAAAGCTATTACCATGTAACATGTTATACCTCCAACCAGGCACACTGAGTGGTGACCTGGTAGACTGAAGTGCAGAGTGTACACACACACACACACACACACACACAACTAAACTTGCACAAAAATGTTCAGGCTCATGTTAATGGCATCCTGTTTAATGGTATTTGTGGAAAGCTGCCAAATTCAGATCTGTCTCTTCTCTCAATTTCCTCCATCCTGCCCATTTTCTTGTCTCTTTTCCTCACACTGCTGATAATCTCTCTTTATCCCTTGTTCTCTCTTTCAAAGAACATACTGTATGCTCTTAAACACCCCCAACCCCCACCCACTAAAGCCTTTCCTACCTCCTACAAACCTACCTTCCTTAAAAAAAAAAAAAAAAAGAAGAGCCAAACCCACACAGGAAAACACGAGATGTCTACTAAGTAACAATTCATCATGACAGGCCACACACAGAACAGCTCCAGACACACACACACACACACCCTTGTACTTCTTTGTGAGGACTTTCATTGGCATGATGTGTTACCCAGCCTCTTACCTGAACCCTAACTATCACACACACACACACACACACACACACACACAGTAGCATCATTGCCTAAAAGCACTCATGGAGGAACTCCATTTTGTTCCTCAAGAAACGAAAGATTTCAGCACAGATGTTATGACTAAGGTTATTGCAACAGACATCTGGAGAAAGCAACAAGGGGCCGGTCAGGAATGTGTGGGAGCATCTTCAAATTGATCAAAGTTTGTCTTAGGCCATTCTGCCCACACACCGAATGGATTCACTTTTCTGCAAAGTGATGTTTTAAGATGGAGAAGATAGCATGCAGAGATGCAGTGTGTGTGGGTCAGACTGATGTCATTACGAAGCTCTTGATGGGCAATTTCAACACACCGCTAATGGTTCTGAGGTGCAGATTAGTGCATAATGCATTAGCATGTACTTTAACATCATCATTCTTCAACTTTTTAGCACTGGGTACATGCAGACTTCACTGCACACTTTTGATTCTCTGTGGATGACAAAACATAAAACAGATCGCACTGCTGTCAAACATTATACTACTTAAATTGTGTTATTGTCAATCATGAGAGCTTTCTCACATTTTGAAAAAAGAAAAAAAAAACATTTGGTATGTTGGTTTAGACATTAGTATGAGTCTTTTAATTTACTTTAACCACCACTCTTCATTAACTTCAAGCATATTAAGTTTAAACCACACACCAAAACCAAAATTTACACATCTTTATTTCAAGGTTGCTAAGAGCAGATGTTGTAGATGGCAACACGAAAATATTAAAGAGCGAGTGAAACCTTGTTTTAAGTTGTTATGAAGCCACACATTCACATCACTGATTGACATTACATTTGCTCACAGGCCAAAGCCATCATTAAATAATCTAGCAATACATTTAAAATGTATTCCATGTGCAATTAATAAAAGTAGTAAAATTTATTCATAAAGCTCACTGGCAGTCATAAACTGAACAAGATGTTAAAGTTTATGTTACACACTTGAAATGAAGAGTCTCCAATGTGTGGTAGAGGATTCTCTTTAATTTTGTAATCACAGAAACACCGTGTTACACACATAGCTCGCAAATGTTGCGATGATACTCATGCTGGTCCTCAACTATGCAGGATCCCCCTCCGCGGCTGCCTGCTACCTGCCTTGCATCGCGTGCATAGCTGCCCCGACTATTGCCTGCTTTTTTGTGTTCCAGCGGTTTTCTTGCTTTACAGCAATGTGCGTCTCTGTCTCAGCTACACTTTATTGCTACCAGGCTGCTGTAACCAACCCACAATCGGGATAATAGTTTTCCTTAACCTCCTGATATAAATCTGAATTGAAATGAGGATATCACTGACTCCCATCCCATAAGGTATTTTGTTGTTTTGGCTCTTTGAATGGTAGTGTTTGTCATAGCATGGAAATAGCACTGTGTGATGTGCAATTCTATAAACAGGAAGTAAACAGCAACTTAGTATAAAAATCATCCACTCTGGCTGGGTCACGAGTTTTCCCTCATCAATCTAGTCAAGAGTGGACGCTTCATCAACCCCCTCCTCCCCCCATTCACAGCCCCCCCCAGGACTCCTAACAACGCATTGGATTAATCCATATAATAAAGCAGGAGGCTGAATGGGTTTTGTAAGAAATACAAAAGAGGCAATGCCCTATGTTTTCTAAATGGGAAGCAGAGGGCCTTTCAGAGGGAAAACATGCTGATTACTGTATTGTAAAATGGCTTTTGATTCCCCCTGCCTGCTTTAATCCCCAGTACACAACAGTGGCCCTGTCTCCCAGCAATGGCAATTGAGCCTCTAAGGGGACTTGTATTACTGGCGAACAGGGTATAATTGTGAACTCAATCAGTTATTAAAGAAGCCAGGGCCCACTGAATTAGAGACCGATGGGCCAGTCCTCCAGTGCTTTTGACCGTTTGTGCCTCTTTCTTCCTGGACTGGTTTGCAGTTTGTTGTTTGAGACGCATAGGCCCAAGAATGAATGCAGCCTACCCACTATAGACTTCTTTCTTTTCTCCTCCTTTAAATTTTTCCTCTTCTTCTCTCACTGGCTTCTACAGAATGCAATTAAAGTGGGGACTTTATGGAAGGATCGAGCAGTGATGGGGAGAGGAGGAGGGGGATCTGGCCAGCAAGACTATTATCTATCTCATATGGCTGAATGGCTGGCCCCCCTCAGTGAACACAAAGGAGTGGTCACAGCCAAACTGAAGGGTGGCCCCATCTGGAGAATGGTAGCCATCAGCAATGACTGGTCTGTGTTGGCCTTGCATTGTATTTATACTGCTGAAATGGACTGAAGGACCAGATAATATTGCCTTCTCAGAGTGAATTTGAGCAAACGTCTGTCATTACTATGTACATTTTCACATTGTAACAAGGTGGGGTTATTGTTGTCAATGTCCAGAAGAACTTTGACATAAAAAACAAGAAAACACTGAGCGTAAAAGCATCTGAGGATCACTTAAAGAAGCCGGCAAAGACAAAAACATTGGAATAAATATTAAATCAGTAGCATAAAAAAATGACATGATAGCTGGTGACCTGTCCAGGACGTATTCCTACCTCTTCTGCACTGACAAGGTGCGACCCTGATTAGTAATGAATTGCAGGTGGTGGATGGATAGATGAAACTTAACATACCAAAGAACACCTAACCTGCAGTCCTTTCTACAGCAGAATTTCTAACATCCTGCCAGTCCTCCATCACCACATAATAGTGAATTGAGGACATCCTGGGCAGATGAGTGTCTGTGAGGCCTGAGAGCTGTGTGCCAGTATGGATAAATAGAGGCTCTTAAATATCCACCAGGGAGCTGAGAGGGTCAGGCTACAGATCTCACTGAACTGGCAGCCATGCAACCTATTGTTGCCGTTTGTTATCAGGTGTGTACAAGTTTAAATGGGAGTCTTTCAGTGGAGCAGCTACATGAGCCCATAGGGCCCGGGCACCTTTCACCCCCTCACCATGGACTCATCAATGTCAGCTTTTTAGGAGCCTGGGGAGAGGGAGAAGGAGGAGGAAATGGAGGAAGACAAAGCTGGCTGACATATTCGTAGTGAGTGGAGCGACTGCACTACAGGTGCATGGAGGGTTACATGTTCTTTACGCTACAACAACCAGCTGGAAAGGTGTTTTTGAAAAGTAACATGTTCAGTTGAAACCAAATTTACACTGCCATTTACACAGTAATGTGCATAATGCTGTAGTTTTCATGCCAGGCCACTAGTGGGCAGTGTATCTTGTGTGACACAACAACACACTTGTACAGATGCTACAACTCACAAATACATGGACAGTGTTGGCTGCAACCATAGAGCATATGTGCAGATACCTTCCACTTGTATTTCAGGTGTTTTACAAAGAAATGGCACCTAGGGATTCACTAAAATATCCACTTTGAAACACATTTAGAAGAAATATGTAAAAATATGTTTTTTTAACTGAATTTTTGCCTGTAAACAGGTATTCAAAGAAGGGATGGCTATCCGGATAAGCACAGGCTCAAACAGGATTATACCAATATATTATATTTATTAAATTAATATGCAACTTTAATGAAAACATAATCAAGAACAACCACAAATCAGTGATTGTAAAAGTCCCCAGTATGTCATCTGAATTCTTTTGGTTTGGCCTCAGAGCCTGGCAATCAATTTTTTATACACACTTGTACGTACAATTTCTCATTCGCCTGAGGTCTTCCCTTGAACAGATGCAATGAATTTGATCACAACCACAACCAGAAGAGTGTCTCATCAAAAAGCTGCTTCCGCTCTGGTCAGGAATCATTAATCATGTCTGCTATCCTGAAGGGGGACCCCAAGGTTATCATTAAATGCACCCAAGGAGTGTCACTAAATGAAAATGTTTACAGTTGAGTGTATTCAAGTTACTTGATATTATTTGTATTTTATTAAATTATATTTAAAAAATTGTTGATTCATAAAGTTATACTCATATGCTTCCAATTGCTGCTCTTAGGATTTGTCCTCTCGGATCGTTAGAAGAATCCAAGTGATATAATCAGTGCCAGCACACATCTCTTTCCTCTGGCTGTTGCAGTGTGCATAATCCACTAGTTCATCATTCCGACAAGAATGTC
Organism: Arothron firmamentum; assembly: GCA_016586285.1. Lineage (NCBI taxonomy): Eukaryota > Metazoa > Chordata > Actinopteri > Tetraodontiformes > Tetraodontidae > Arothron > Arothron firmamentum. The sequence goes on from BJFM01000020.1 coordinate 72,176, forward strand.
ATACAGTGTGTGCTTTTGATTACGGTAACTGTTTCATGTTTGGAACTCTGTGCTTCACATCACACATGAAGGCCACATTTCACAACTGATGGTTTCTTTTTTTTCCTTACAAAATGTAAGAATTAGAGACCACACATCAATGTTGTAGAGATCCAAGCTATTGTAACGGTGCAGGTGTGATAAAAAATTTTCCTCTAACAGGGCATCGTTGCTTTCTGAATCATGTGCTACATGTCCATAAGTTGCAAAAGTAACTGCCAATTTTTCACATGATGCAAGTCTGAAGCCATAACATGCCAGCCAATCATGCAAGAATGGCATCACTTTATGACATCTGAAAATTTAAAATAGTTCACTGTAATTAAGACTTTATCTGGTGAGTCCAGCCTGAATTTTACATCCAAGTGCCTTGCAGATGACATGCTGGACCTCTAATTTTAGCCGACAGAATCCTTGATTACAGCTTTTTTCATGTTCATTTGTGTGATTTTGTAAAGCCTAAGGTGCTTTGTTGTTTGATAATTGAGATGTGAGAACGTGTTGGTTGCGACAGAATGACAGTAGCACTAAAGGTAACATCCAACAAACTAGAACAGGTTTTGTTTTTTTCCTCGGTTTCTGTCCTCATTATCCATGTTTAGATTCAGACAGCTGCTGGAACAACACAACTGTAGTTAATTTCTGCAAATAAATTATTTTTATGAAACAACATCATCAAGAGGCTAATGTCTGCAACAATCGGGACACACTTTTTCATTGAGATGCTTTTCTGAAATGCTTTTCTCTCTAGCAGTGTTGTGGTAAGAAAAGAGGACAGTTGAAGCCAAATTTAAACTATCTGCTTCAGAACAAACGATGATGCATCATGCTCTGGACTCTTGCTGTCAATGTGATTTCAAGCTACAAGTCTGTCTGTCAGAATATGGATGCCGGTCTGGTCTACATCTGATGTTTATTGTATTCCTCTTCTGGGTTCTGACCCCCCTTTAAATAGTTCAAGGTTTTTCCTTGTACCTCTGTCCTGGAACCTGAAAATAATTTTAATCGCCGAGACAAAAAAAGATACCACTGATATTTCCCCAAAGACCAAGCTACTTTTTAGAACTCTGACCTACCTATCCACACAGTGGTTCAACTTTAAAATTGGACATTACTCATCAGTTGACACTTAGAACAGTTTTGCAGTCAGATGGCCATCACTTTTTCCTTCCTATGCAACCTCTGACACACCGATGCTCGTGGAAAGAAAAAAAAAAAAAGGTCAAGTTTTAAGCATTTTCACCAAGCATGCGTAAGGAAAAATGGTTAGGGTCGTCTTTCTGCATTGAGCCGCTCGTTGAGAGCTGCAGTGGGAGCAAAAGAGGAAAGGAAAGGGCGAGGAAGGCTGTTCAAATGATAACCTCACCACACGGCTTTGTGGAACGTAGCACTGTTAATAGTTTCCACCACTGGTGAGTGAGGTGGGGACCGAGAGAGCAAGGAGGAGCAGAGGAAGGTACTTCCTGTGTGGCTGGATATGTGCGAGCCACGCCACAAAGAAGGAAGCAGCCTTTGATATAGTGGAACAGAAAGTGACCTTCTGACCAAAATAATGGCCGCTTTATTGTCTTGTCAGTATCCAGACACATATGTTTTTATTATTTCAACAATGTTGCATGGGTTTGGCCTTGATTGTTAAGACTCATTGATGGGTTATAAAAATAAAGCAGAGGCTATCAACTGTGATGATGACTTCTGATGAGTTCTTTCTGCACACTCAAGAGGCAAACACAAAGAGCAAAATTCTGTGTCTGTCCAAAACTGAAAACACTGGAGGCACTTGAAGGCTTTAAGTTGAAGCCTAAACAGCTAGAATAAATGACTGAACCACCAGCAACACAGACAGAAAAACAGGCTGATTACCACACAGACACAGGGGTGAGTGAAGTGAAAACACAGCTTATATACATGAGGAGGAGGTGTGGCAATGAGGCTTAGGTGGAGGAGACCCAAGTGCCAGCAATCAGGTAATTAGGAAGGAGATGAGTCAGATATGCATAGGAGAGATAAAACCTAACATGAAGGGAAAAATATACCGTTAACCAAATATTAATATAGTGTTAAATTACAAGACAGAGAACTCATTCGAATATTCGGATTAACCTGAATCAGTTGGGGGGAAAATTGAATTTAAAAAAAAGAGAAAATTAACAGATAGTATTATAATAATATGAATTATTGTAAAATAAGGAGAGATTAAAATTAAAACTGTCTTTTTTTTTAAATTCGAACTGTACATTTTGTCGATCATTGTTAGACTATGTGTTTTTTTGTGTGTAATTTTATGAATAACTCCAGCAATTTCTCGCTGGTTGTTTCCATTTTTCCTTTTTTAAGCATATGGCTGTCCAGATTTGGCTTTAAATGTACAGTAAAAGGTCATTAGATCATAATGACTCACAGCTGATGATCAGATCAGATCAGGCTCAAAAGCAACTGATTGCTTGTCCTCATAATTAAGCACAGGTTTCCCATTGTGCAGTCGTTAATCATGGAGCCAGGTGCTTCTGTCCTCAGGCCGTTAGATATGAGTTTAAAAGCCACCACAGGCCCCAGAGCAGTCAGGTCTCAGTGGTAGATCAGTAGCTTGTAGTCAAAGGCAGTTGTGTGTTCTAGATTATGTGTCAGGATGGCCCCGCTGATATGACAGGTTGAGTAACCCATCCTCTTGTTCCCGTCGGGAGATCATGACCCCGTGCATCATCACTTGCAATTTTCCTCTATAGGGGAGAGCAGCCATGACATGTTAAGCCTTTTAACCAAAATAGAGAAAAGTATATGTAGGGTGAGTCAACATCTCCAGAAAATGGCTCCCAATGCTTGAGTTAGCAAACCACAAGGGTCTTTAACCTCTTCATTATAAACTACATTCAGAAAGTTTAATTCTGGAAAACCCCAAATGAAACACAGTAAATTAAAGAGAACAATATATAGTTGTGTGCTTTAGAAATACTGCTAGTTGTAGATATTCAGGATATCTGAGTGCATGAAGAATTGAGTGTGACATGCAGTTATACAGTATGTTATGGAATTTGTCATAAATATTTATAGATAATGTCATTTTTATTTAAGGTGTAAATGTGAGTGTAATGTATGTGGTGCTGAACCTACAGAACACTGATGTTGCAGGGTCTTTCAACCTATTATTTCCCTTTTACAACCAAGAACATCAATATTTTGTTTTACACTCCTCTCATTTGTACAATTTCCTACCAAAATAGGCTTATGTTTTAGTTTAAAAAAAGACAAAACTCAAATAAAACCACAACGTTACTTTCCCAGAAACACAAATAAAAAATAAGTCAAAATTAAGATGGTAAACAGACATATGATTCAATTACTAAAGATCCACATTTTCCAATCATTACTTCTCTGTTGTTACATCGTGTACTGGAAATGTTATTACGTTCTGCATTGAAGTTTAATTTGAACTACTTACAGTAGATACAAGATTTAAAACTGCCATTCTTTTCTGATGCAAAAGATTAATTTGCATTCTTAAAAAATCATCATAAATCTGCTAGTTAATATTTTCTTTTGACCACTTGCTAATCAAAATATAGGCTTCTTTTGTCAAAACACTTCCGTCAGTACATTTGATTTTAAGCAGCATGTTCAATCAGTCTTTCATCTTATGAAATAATATCATTCCATTTCTCAGGAAAGACTAACAGCATTATGGTTAAATTGGTCACACGTCATTTGTCATTGAACAGATCATCTGAAAACAATAATGATATGGCAGAGATCGGTGAGATGGATGAGTCACATAGGAGGTCAGAGAGACCCCGCGCTGACCCCCGTGACTGCTCTGCATCTGAATTGCAAGCTTTCATCTGAGAAAAATGAGCCAACAATCGTCCTGCTGAAAAACACAACTTTGAACTTCCTTTTGTTCCGAAGTGAAGAGTGGAAATAAGGAGAGGACTTCCAAAAGAGCTGTGCAGGAGTAGTGGGAACACAGATTGACAGCCGTTGGTTTTGGTGTGTATTTTTTTTTTGAGCATCTTCCTGCTCCAGCTCGATACGAGCCAGAGGAAGCACATCCCAGCCCTTTTGGGCCTTGAAACCAGAGGAGGAAACCAGAGGCACGTTGCGTGAGACCTCACCGTTGTTCGCTGGTGTGTATGACAGCACTCAGCAGCAGGGCATTAATTAAGGATAAATACAAAGCATAAACACTAAACACGTGTTCGCCAAGGCCACAACGACCAGAGTGTTGCCAAAGTAAGGAAATATGATAATACTTTCAAGATTCCTTTCCCCCATTCAGCCACACGAGGAGGATGCAAGTAAAATAGACAATTCAACAGATAGAAAAGTAAGGATGTCATTCATTGGATGTATCGCCTTTCACATGGCAGCTCGGCAGGATCAGACTGCAGATGTGCAAGTTGGCATATAATGTCATTTTCTAAAATAACCTGTTTTTTAGAGCTGTGGGTCTGGGTCCATGTCTGAGCTTAGCTGGAGCACCCGTTGGAACCCATTTGTATGTGTTTATGGAGAACTGTGTTTAAATAGCTCTGTGTGTGTGTGTGTGTGTGTGTGGTTGAATGGAAGTAAGTGAGTGCGTGCGGAGGGGGGATGGTTGAGGGGACAGCTGTAACGGAATCACTTCATAAGTGAAATACCACTCCCTCTACAATAGCCAGCCGCAAACCAGAGCTGTGGTGCAAATGTTTTTCCAACATGGCATGGATTTACCCCTGCACACAAGATAAAAAAAAATGTATTTTTCACTTCCTCAAACTGAGAAACCAGAGAAAGTTGTGCACTCCGTGCAATCCAGTGGTGTCTGTAGTCTTTTCAGTAGGTATAAATTGATCACATGTATGACCTGTTGCTTCCACAGGTTTACCAATAAAGGCTTTAATATGTTGGCTTGAATGAGGATGGCCTATTGAGGTGTAGATAAAGGGTGCTGAAATGCATTCGTTCTACATAGTTTCACATGCTGAGAGCCATTTTGCATCCTCCTGAAGAGTAAAGATTCAAAAGCCTCTGACCCTGAATTTGTAGAATGGCCTTATTGAGGAAGCTGAGGGGATGAACTACATTCCAGAGGCCTGCTGGGAGAAAACAAGATGGCCGTATGTGACATGTGGCTTTGTTGGTGAGCTAGGGATGTCTCTCATGGCCATCAGGGTGTCAGAACCGGTTACCTCTAATCACATTTGATGGGCGGGGAAGGCCTGGGCACAACCGCAGGGCCTCGTGATTCAAATCACAAATGCTTACAAAAACGCACCATGACCACACATTGACAGATTAACATTCCGCATGTTTAACTCATATCTCGAGAGCTGTGAAAAGGTGGTGGCTAACTCTCTCCCAGATTCCAAATCACATTGTTCGACCTTTCGCACCCCCCCCCCCCACCCAGACACACACACAGAGGTGCGTACACACACACTCTCTCTCTCTCTCTCTCTCTCTCTCTCTCTCTCTCTCTCTCTGCGATGTGAACCTGAGGGAATGGTGGCATTGGAATGTCCAAGAGGGAATTCCTTTAAATGTCTGTTTGACCTGACTCACCACTTAGTGTCAGCACAAGAAACACACTCAATCATTGACAACTGGACCATGGTGACCGCTGACCAGACGGGCTGTTGTGACCTAGGCCTCATGACTGGCATGATTACATACATACAGAAGCAGGAACACCCTATGGCCCTAGTTCCACCATCAGCAACAGTTTTTAAATCCTTGCTAATAGTAGGCCACAAACTTTTGTGTCAGAAGTTTTAGAACACAATTTTCCTTACGAAACATTGCAGATTATTTGCTGTAAATCCAAATTTAATTCAGTATCATAGAGATTTTGTTATCAAAATCCCTCTTGATTCCAACTGGATCAGACTGGAACAGCCAGCCGTCCTACAGTGGCATTACATCATGTCCTGGCCTGACTCCCAGTTACCATACATATTTTGTGCCATTGACTAAATTACCAAATTGGTTTAGTACTCATTTCAACTGTCATAACTGTGTTTTTGGCATTATAAATTAAAGGAGCAATAGAGTGTATTGAATTTTCATCGCAGTTTTCAGAAGAACACAGAACTGTAACACAAAATGATGGTGGAAGCACCATCTGGTGGAGGATAGCACCATATAAAGGCAACCATGAGGCCACTCTTCACCACTGTGACCGCACATGTCTCCCCTGTAAATTTTCAGAAGCAGACCAGTAGCAGTATGCTCACATTTCACATTTGTGCGGGATCTATCCTCTAACGTAAACCACAAAGGTTTTATGTAAATTAGAACCGATGGAAGGTTAGATCCTGTCACAAGTCTCTTTCTGCGGGGGTAGCGGCAGCGCACCTGTTTACTCAAAACCGAGGAAATATCAGAGGTACTGTGGTGGATGATGATTTGTGTGTCAGAGACATCTCATTGCTCCGCCAAAATTGCAGAGCAGAGTTGTGTTATGCACACAAAAACATGCACACACTCCGCTGGTTTCATTTGATATCTGATCACGGATTACATTCCCATATCATAATTAGGAAAATATCGCTTTCCAACCGGTCATGTGCTGTATTATAGATAAGGGAAAACTATCTAAAGGCAAGACTACGAAACGTCACTGTACAGATTACAGGATTGATTTTCTCTCTGTGGTAGCCAGTTAGTTGATCCAGTGTTTTTGCCAAGTACCAAACAGCAAATAGGCAAAAAAATAGTATAACAAGGCATGAATTTGCTGTTAATACTCCTGCTAGTTAGCAGGTAGTTACTACATGGAGGCCATCAAATTACATTTACCAAAACCAAGCACTTTGGACACAGAGAATCAAAAATGCATCTAAATAATGACACATCACCATCCTCAAACAACTTTGAAGAGTGGAATTATGGGAAAGGAGAGAAGTAGACGTGTGGGGGTCCTTTCAGAGCTGAGGTGGAGGAACATGTGAAAGAGCCTGCCTCTCATGGCCCATTGTGCATGAATGCTTCAGCTTCTTACCTGTCACTCCAGCTCCAGGCATCAGAATCCCCCCTGACACGCTCTCATTACCCACCCGGAATGTTTTTCCTTATCCTCTGTTGTTACTCAATTGTCTCAGGCATTTGACCTGCAAAACACAGAATCACAGAAGCTGATGCACCTTGCAGGAGAGGGAAATAGTTCAAATACTATAAAATGTAATGGGTTTCTTTTTTTGTCTTTTGAATCACATGAGGTCTATATATTAAACACAGTTCGAGTTTATTTTGATTAGTGAATAGAAGGACGGTTGAGAAATCCCTGAAAATGTATCTCCCTTATTAAGCTGCCAGTCTCCTGTAACCCTATGATCCAGGAAAATGTCTTGTTGATTGAAGGCTTTACAAATCATGATCCTACATGCACATAGACACACCTGCACACAGGTATGTCACTTGGGTACAAGTAGGTACTTAATGTGCTTTATTTTCACAATCGGTAGTCTTTCCAACGCTTTCCTTTGCATAGTTTTCCAGATTAAGGAGACAACCTCATGCTTCATGGGCACATTACAAGTCCCTGACAGTTGAGCAGGCTGCCTCTAACGTTCAGTGACAGCTGCCTATAAACCATTGTTTGCCCCTTTAAATCTCCTTGACGTTGATTAAACCACAAAGGAAGGATCATTTTTAGCTACTGTATGCTCCATATCAGGCTGGAAAATAGAAAGTTGACATTTTCAAACCAGAAACAGATGACTATGAACAACTGAATCAAACTTTATTACTGATTGGAATAATAAAGCTGCAGAATCTCTCTCTCTCTCTCTCTCTCTCTCTCTCTGTCTCTGTCTCTCTCTGTCTCTGTCTCAACTTACCTTCTGAGCTCAGCAGTTGCAAGTTATCCCTGTGTTCCCAGTACAGTAGATGACAGAGAAGGCATTTAATTTTAACATAAAATCTTTAAACTTTGTTTTCTCTGGCATTGGTCAGTTTCTTTCGACAGCATATAAAATCAGGATCATCATAATTGTTAATTGTATTGACACTGTGTGTACTATGAATTATACCAGTATCTGAACATACAAATGTAGAGTGTATATATGTATGTATATACATACATCCAACATATGGCAGCTATTCAGAATCCCAGGGAAAACATGAAATGAGCTACACGTACTCTTTCACTACATGAGTCTGCCTTGTACCTTCAATGTTAATGTTCCATACCAGGTCTTGACATTGTGGCTCTCCAGCGCTTCTACCACAGAGCCTCTAAAGTACAAAGTGTTGAGCTTGCAGATTGTTTTGCTTATACATCTAGCCTCTAATCTATGAGATTTATACCACGTCCCATCCCTGTAATTAAGAGACTTCCTAATAACTTACTCCATACATTTATAGCATTTATTATACCCACATATCGGCAAACAACGGGGTCTATTGAGACATCAGCTTCAGACTAAAAACACGTGGAAGTTGCCATGGTGACAGTCATCACTCATTTTACTCTAAAACCAACTTTGCCTCAAGCTGTGTTCCCTATTTATTCTACTGCCAGATCTAAAGATGTCTCTGAGGGAACATCTAGGAATATATGCGAGGAAACAGAGGAGCAGGGATAGCCCAAGGATGGGACTGTCACAAATCTTGTTTATTTAGCTGTGAAGTTACTCGCAGAAGTAGCCAATCCCATAGCATCCAAGCACGCAGAGGAAATCCAGGTCTTCCACATCATCGAGTTTTATCCATGCTGTCATGGCCTCGACAACCATAGTACGTCAACCAGTAGTCTGAGGCGAGCTTTGGGGTCAATCCTCTGCCCGTGGCTCAGCGCGGCAGTACAAGTGTCTGGTTAGAACCTTTGGCCAGGCACCACACCCTGCCAACAACCACTGTCTGACAGCTGCTGCCTCACCAACCTGGGCTCATGGGAAAAGTCCACCAAAAGCCAAGCAGACGGCTTGGCCATGATGGGATAGGAGAAGAACCAAGGGTGTCTGCGTGCTCTACACACACGTGGGGAAGCGGGCAATTTTCTTAAATGTCCAGAGTGATGGGAGGTGTAACTGCAAGTTGAAGGCCAGCAAACTGGCAGGAGGAAAAAATGGATTTTACTGCTGTTACCAAGACAGGCCTAATAGACTTTCCCAGTGAGGTCTTATGTGTTTATGTATTTGTGGATTGAATTTTATTGCAATTCAGCTCAATAAAGCAGAGAAATATAAAGGCAGAAGTTTTCTTTGGAAGGATGATACATAGGTCCATATGCAGAAACCATGATTCTCAGAATTAGAAACATATTAATTTTTCCTTGCCCTGCAGCCAGAGCCCACTAATTGATAGAACATATCTGAACACTAGTCAGGTGATCCAGAAATGAACCTACTGTTCAACTCCGCATTGCGTTTTAGATGTTGTAAAGTACTAACACACATTATTCATCAGGCAATTAAAAAAAATGAATTTGTTAAATATGATTCAGATGTAGAAATACACATTTTATTTTTGTTGCATCTTAGTGAAACTCTGAAGAATTTGTGTTATGTTGAGTTATGGCTACTGCGGGTTTTTTCTGCAAGTCTTTGTATCTCATATCTCTGGCACTATTTGAATTGTTGATTGATCGAACTGTCAGATTAATCACATAATACAGGTTAAAGCCAGCTTGTCTGTAGAATATAAAGGCAAAGATTACTGTATTGTAGAATTCATACCTGACTATTTGCAGTATTATATAGAATCAGACTTTGCAGAGTGTGAGGACGTTGTCCTATATTCAGGACAAAGCCGTTGTGACATTTAGTTGCTATCTTACACTTGATACTGTTTTTCTCATGCCTGGAGATAGCAAATCTGCCAACACTGAGACACTGAGCTCACGGGTGGAGGCCTGAAAGTAAAAGCACAACATTTGCTGTCTCACACTGAATGTAATAAATTAAACAATATTAAACCAAGTTTTTAGAAACACTTCTAGGTATAAAAAAGCAGAGATTAATTCCAAATTGAAGAGGAGGACTTTTCTGGTCAGACATTTCTGTCTTCAACACTATAATTCCTCACACCTGCAAGTTGCAGGAAACGGCTCCTTTGTAACCTGACATGAGCTTCCTTTGTTGGTTGACCCCCCATCTTTCACAAACATGACCAAAATCCTTATGATGTTGACCTCTGGTGTCAGTCGTGAGACTATTTAAACAAGAAGGTGAGAAATTACTTTAATCTTATGACTGACAGGAACAACACTTTGCTTTTCATTATAACCACACATTTTTAAAATAAGGCAAAAAATTAAAAAGTTTAGTCCTGAGTTTGCTAGTTAATGCCTCAACTTCTGCAAGTTATTGTAGGAACACTTGTTTTTCCACACTTGTTCTCCTGCAAGACTTTTCCCTTGTTTATGAAGAGTTTTTAAGAGAGGAACGTGGAAAGAGATTATCAGGGCCAAAGTTTTGCCTTAAACAAAGACATGTGTTACTAGAGGGATGTCACCCAGCCCATTCCCCAGCACTGTGTAACTCAATCTCCCACATTCTCATCCACTGAGGGGGTGGGGAGGTTGTTCTGGGGAAGGAAGGGTTAAGTATGTTGATCAAAGACACAGTGATGGACCAAAGGACTTCTCTAGATCATCAGTGTGACCTTGTTGCATCCATCAGCCATTGGGATGTCAGTGTGGTGGGGAAGCAAGGCCAGTTGATGTGGACTTGGCAGAAAGGAGGGTGGAGGGGTGGGCTGAGCTGTTGGGGCAACAAGACCAACAAAGTTGAGAAAAAGAGGGGAAAACTGGGAAGAGGGCTGGCAGATTAAAGCCCCAGCCAGCCTTTAACTTTTCCCAAACCACATGGAGTTGGTGTCCAATGCCCTACATACTCACAGGCATGTACTCTAGACCACTTCCAGCCAGTGACACAGATGGAGACAGAAATATACAAGTGCTGGGCACACAGATTTTCTGACGTTGCTTTCCATGTGGCGCCCTTTGCTGACAGCGTCAGTTAGCCAAGTCGTCAAAACCGAACTTTGTCACTGAACTACTGATCAGTATCTGACGCAGGATTGAATGTAAAATGTGACTGTAAAGCGAACACAATTTCAATGTCATGGTATAGCACTTCAAACATCTACTACGTTTGTTGAAACTGTGTAACTCGACGAATATGACCTGCCTCATGGAAGCTTTTCATTTCCACCGCGCCTGTTTCCGCAGGCGGGACAGACACTGATAAAACTGTACACTACACAGACTTTCAGTGACACTGGCAATGTTCTGGAATTATTCTCTGCATCTAAACTCAAAAAATACTGACATAACTCAAACTGACTCATACAGTATCATAATTCTCAATGAAACTACTTGACACTGGATCAAAGGTTAATTTAAAATCATGATATTTACTTGCAGTTTTTAAGCTGGTTGACAATAATTTCAAACCATATAACTTAAAAACTATTAATCATAGTTTGAAAAGATTAACCGCTACATCTGTACAATGCTTTGTGGTTTTTGCGATTTGCTCATCCCCTGCTCCATCTCACTCTTGGTGAGGTGTAAAGACCTAAGAAAGGAACATCTCGTGGAGTCTGCTTTTAGAACTCCATCGTCACATTATAGAAAACAAAACGTGAGGAGGAAAAATAACCTCAAGGAGAAGCTGTGGCTTAGACAACCACTGGACACTGAGCAGCACAGGAGCATGTGTGGGCTGTCCTAGAACTCCCTTCACCAAGCGTCTTCATGCAGAAACCCATGTCCCATAAAGATGTGTACCTCACACGCGCCACCAGAGCCGACACGTGTAGGAAGAATGGACGCACAGTTGGGAAAACAAGGTGAATTGAGTGTTAGTGTGATAGAAATGAGCAGTGGCCACACATGAACATCGCAAAAGGAAGCCGTGTTGGGTTGGGATCCATTGGAACTGCTGATGCCATCCTCGGTGTTGCTGTGAGGCCTGAGGGCGTCACCTCATAAGAATTAACCTCACTCGTATTTTACAAGCACCGCTTACTGCTCGGGTCCAACACAAACACTTGTGTGTTAGCCAAATTAGCATAGTAGCTCCCCAGAAAAATCTCTTGTCTGCTTTTATATGTATTTTTAACACTCACAAAATCCACTTTTAAATTTGAACCTATTTGTCATGACTGTGACATTAATTTTTGAAACAGTTTATTCAGAAACCTAGGAAAAGAAGCTCATTTTGTTGTTATAGATACTTGAGTAGGTTGCCTACATTAAGTTAAACCTTCATTATATCCCGAGTCTGTATTTTCCATTGTAATTTTTATGGACTGGTTTTGCTATTAAATTAGATTGCTTCAATTTATTGTGTGCCGGTTGTTTGGAGAATGTAATATTTGGTAAATCCGCCTCTCAGACCTCTCTTGTCTGTTTCCTCACGTGAAAACATGAACGTACAGCTCTGTTTACGCCCAAAGCAGCGACCCAGATCCAAGCTGACATGTTATTTAGACAGCGCAGTTGCAGATGGATCGAAGAAGTCAGGTAGCATTCAGAGTCCTGTGTTGGGGGGGTGGGGGCATGATGATCCCCACTTTGCCTTGTGGTCTATGATGTCACACATGGCTCTGCCTTTGAATGGCCATGTGTTCTTCACCACTAATATCAAACAGATGATGAGAAACCTCCAAATGATGGTCTTTCACAAAGACAAGCAGTCAAAACAAAGTTTAAAGGAACACAGAAAAACACCAAGTGGTCACATGAAAAAAAAAAAAAAAACCTACATTCTTAATGGCTGCAGGCTGTGCTGGAAATGGCACGGGAGCCTACCTTGTGCTCTACTGCTTTTTAAAAAAAACATTGAAATAATTTCAATCATCATTTATACAAAATGTGGTGGACATTTTGTTAATTATCAGGTGAGCAAATACTTCTGAGGGGCAGAACTGGTTTGAGCAAGACTATTATCTCAGTTGTCATTCTCATTGTATTTTTTTTCTTTGTCTCTTCAGTCACATCCTCTATAAAACACTCTGATTTCTTGGCTGAAATGCCAGGATCATATTGAAATTTGCATAATAGTCAGCGTGCTGGCTTGGCATATGAACAATACATCCTGTCCACAGATAGTGGGACGCTGCCCCCTTGACTCTTTCCTCCTGGATGCATCTGTCCCAGTGTGAATTAGTCCAGACGCATGAGCTCCTGTATCCCAATGATCTAATGATCCTGACACCCCAACAATAGCCGCTTTGGAAGAAGGCATGCACAGCAGACTCTGTTTTTCTATGTCATATTTTTAATGACAAATTGTTTGTCAGAAACAAACAGATTTATTTTTCTCAATCCAGGGCATAGTATGGGGAGCTTATGCAGTTCCGGTCCCCAGGGCTTCAGACAACTAACAAAACACATCTTACTTCTGCTCTGCTGCCTGCCTACAATGCTTTTCACATACAGGAGGATGAGTGGGAGTGTTCAGCAGATGAATGAAACAGCATGGCTCTCTCACAGAGCCACTTCGATATTCATATTGATCATCGATCCTACCCAAAATGAAATGCTTAATTGTCTGTCTTATTTTAAGGAAGGTATCCAGTGGAGGATAGTCATTGGATAGATAACAGAACTTTTAAGGCTAGAAAGGGTGTAATCAAGCAATTTCTGTATAACTGTGTAGCAAAGTGTACCCACTCTTTTGCCAAATCACTCTTGCTTAGCTCCTCTCCTTAGCAACCATTCTTTTCACCTGCGGTTTTCCGGGCCCACACATGCACCTCCTTGTTTCATCAAGCCATCCCATCCATCTCAAAAACACCCTCACAAAAGAACTACACTCTCGTTTGTGCGTCCAAAAGTAAGAAGCACTCTGAACCACTTCCTATTCACATCAGGTCATTTGCATAAAGGTCCTCTTTTCATTTAGTGACTCCTCATGGCTGTGCCAAGAAGAAGAAAAAGGAAGCGGAGGAATGCAGTGTTGTGCCCAACATTCTGAATCCCTAACCTGGGTGCTGTGGAGTATATCACATGTGTTTGAAAGCATCATCATTATTATGCATGCGATGTGTCGCAGGTGAGAGAAACTCTCGGGAGAAAATCCCATTTAGCCCAAAACCACTATCTTCAACTTATAGAAGAAATATTCCGACGCAATGAATAATCACATTTTGCATGGTTCCTGGGGATTTATTTTGTGGGGACATTTAATTTCAATTGTAATGGAATAAAAAGTTTTTTCCATATCCCTTCTAACCTCTTGTTCTGTGTTGCTGATCACATTTCTGCCTGACACAGACATGGAGAAGACACTTCTTTCCATGCTGGGAGAGATGACTGCTGTTCCATGCGTGCCACAATCAAGACAAAGACCACAGTATATTACCAAAATGTGCTGTGTACAAAATAACGTCAAAGTCAGCACACTGCTTGATTCATATTTGATTTTTAATGATTTATGCTTCCTAATGCATTTGCCAGTAACTATATTAAGAGTGGTTGGAATGTTTGAATAACAGACCTCTATATAAAGTTTGGCTTCAGATCTGGATACACACAATGACCTGATTTAATGTGTGTTTTCCATCAAAAGGGAGCAAAATTATGGAAATAATAGCAGTTTCTTTTTTGAATGATCAATATGAGAAAATGAACCCCAAAATGACATTTATGCTTTGAGAAAGATAAAAAAAAAAAAAAAAAAAGGAAAAGCCATTCATGTGTTCATCTCCATCTTACTGTAACCATGGATCATGCTGGTTGAGCACTATAATCCAAATTATTTTTCTTTTTTTCTTTTTTGGCTGGCAGTGCTGTAAGTAGGAAAAAAAATACACTTTTCACACTAGAATCAACGTCACATGATCTCTTGTCTATTAGCATACCAAGCTAATGGGTGCGGCCCCACTGACTTTGCTATACTGCAGATTCCACTTCAGCAGACACGTTAGCAATGAACTGCCAAACTGAGTCAAATGGGAGTTTATTTAGAACTCAAATGTTGAATTTGAATAGAAAATATCAGTGCGGCACTCAACAACAATGTATCACTTTCACGTTTAATGAATTGAGGAAGAGTCCTGCTTTCTGCCGACTATTATCTAAACTGGAGCAATAGCAACAATGTAAACTAGATGATATTGTTTAAGGTGAAAGGACTGCAAACAAACTAGGCTAGGAAAAATGATGTTGAATGTGAAACACACACGGTATGGTCGCTGTTGTCTACACACCAGTAGCAATGTGGGAAAACTTAGTGGGAATAAAAGATTATGTGTCAGGGGTTCATTTTTCTAATAGAAACAAATCTTCAGTCAGTTTCTAAAAAGGTTTTTTTCTTTACACTTAGTACAAAAAAAAGACATCTCTACCCGTTAGTGCTTTGTTTTAAGATACTATAACATAAATAGACAATTTATTTTCAGTGTTCAGAACAGACAGTTCCAGTGTGACTGGAAAACTAACATACTCCACCATATTCCAGTTGGCAGCAGAGGGTTTAAACCTCTGCCCAGATTTCGGCGCTCCCCAACACACCATACGTACAAAATGTTCTTCATTTCTACAAATCTTTGTCGTCAGCCCCCAGCCAGCCTGGGGAGTTTCATTCATGTGATGATTCACTCTTTTCACTATTAGTGAAAATATGACAAAATCCTTTCATTGTTTTCTCTCCCAGTCCCAGTCACAATGGCTGCTGTCAATTTCATCACCTCCAAGGTTACTGTGTTCCCCCTCCATTATAGCCTCGTTTGAAACTGAGTGCAAAGCACAGTTCCCAGTGAGGGCTGCATGTGTCAGCTGTAGTCCCGACTTTACTGCGAATACATCAGTACATGAGAACAACATCTGCGTGACAGTAAGGTTTGGGGTCTTATCTACTGATATTTAGCATTTATTCTCTGGAAAGAAATAATTCTGCTGTGCAAAACAATGCCACAATTAGCTGATAGAGTTAATTCCATTCTGTGATCCAAATCTCCCACTGGTCCATGTCACAATTTTACCGAAATTGAGTCCTCGTCCAGCTCCTGCTTGAGGTCGTACGTCCCTATTTGCAGGTAAAAACCTCCGTCCTCTCGCTGCATGTGTTGCACTTGACAAAGCAGCACCACTGAAACTTACAATTGCACTGCCAAACTTTGGTGTACTGGTGTGTATTGTAGCCCCGGCCACAGCACATAAGGTCGCAGCCGTCCGTATGAGGTGAGGTGCGATTACACAGGCGTCCTTGGGTGCCCACGCTCCCCGTGGCCGCGTCCTTCTCACAGTAGTTCGGTGACCTCTCGATGTACACGAGGTCTGTCTCCATGGGCTTGCGGTAGCCCTGAGTCTGCTTCACCTTGAGGTGAGTGGGCTGGCGTAGTCGGCTCGCCCTGACTACTTCCACGTGCACGGCATTGTTGTACTTGTCCTTGAGTACGTAGCCAATCTCACGGAACTTGGGTAGCGTTGTCCAGCAGGTCTTGGTGGTACAGGAGCCGGAGACACCGTGACACTTGCATTCAAGCTTCATCCTTTCTTCTAGTACCTGCCAAATAGAAAAAAATAATTGTAAAACCAGAAGCTACATTGAAAACTTTATATATTTTACTTGTGAGGTTTGTAATGTAAACCCTTTCTGAATTTAATTGGGGGTTATTTTAATTAAGTTAAAACCAGAGCACTTTAAATGTAATTCTCCACCTGTGCAACATCTAGTGCAATAGAACTATGAAAGGTACATGAGTCCTACATACCTGACTTCAGTTTTGAGAAAGGTCTTGAGAGCTTGTCTGCTCAAATTAGTGAAATATTTCTGAACAAATAATTTTGTCTGACAGCTTGTAATGTGCTCGTGTACCCTCTCCCCTCCCCTTTTTTTATTTTCTAAAGCTTCAAATATGTGCAGGTATTTCTGACTGGAGTTCAATGGTTGGCCAGTGGTATTTGGTACACAGGCACCGCGAGGTAGACAAATCCTGACATGAGCAAACCTTCAGTCATGGATGACATGCCGCAGCATATCCTGAAAGTGAGGAAATTGCTCTCCGGTAATATTCCACCCTGCAAAAAAAAAAATTTTCCACCTTCCCATAACCACATAGTGTCAGAGAAAATAGTTACACTCATAAATCTATCAATCATGTTGATATTTTAAGTAGAGATTACTGTGTCGTTAAATGGGCTGCGACTACTAACTGGAAAAGAGATGTTTATGTAGTTGTAGATTTAGTCATTTTAAATACAACACTGTATAGCCATACTGTCCCAGGGAATTCTCTTTGAGGGTATCTCCAACATATGACGCACAGGGCAGCAAGTCTCCTCTTTATTGCCTAATCCGGTATCATATGGGAAACATTGTGCAGCGTTCCCAGCATTTCAAAAACCAAAAAAGCCCCGAGACAAAAACACCTCTTCATATTTTGTGCATTGCTGAAAAGTGGAGGCGGAGTTTAAACGGGTCGTGCTAACACATCGGTAATAGTCCCAACATGATTGCTCTAACTAAATTAGGAACCTTTGACTTGCTCGAACAGAGCACATGTAATGCTTGTATAAGATTGCAGCTCTGTCTGGCGGCGTATTTTTCCAGTACAGCATTTTTTCCTGGCAATGTGCCCCGTGGGTGACACAGGACATCACTTCTGTCACTTAAGAAATGTACACAAGTGTTGTTCACTATCTGTTTGTGATGTCTGGGCCCTCATGTGGTCACAGGTTCCTAGGTTTAAAAAAAAAAAAAATCAACCTTGGGGAAGCCAGGGTCGATTTCACCCTGGATGTTGATTGAGCCAGAGGATTTCCAAAAATGTATAACATAAAAACCGCAGAGAATTCTGGGTGAAATGAATCTGAGAAATCTGTATGGAAACATTTACTTAAACTCTGTCCATCAAAGCCTCCGATCTGTTACTAATTAAACTGACGTGACTGGATTCTCATTTGCAGTTTACTCATCAGACACGCACTCACGATATGAGATTAAAGAAATCTTTACCAATACTGTGAGACACGTTAATAACAGTTATCGGTTCCTTAAATGATGACATAAATTATGTTAAATAATATAAATATATAATAATAAGTCGTAAGACACTCATGCGCCATCTCGGCTGATTTATAGTGAGTGAAATCCATCCATGTCGCCAGCCTCGCTCATATGAACATTTCTTGTGCTTTTAAAGAACTCGTGCATGGAACAACTCACACGTATTCAAATTTAATAATATCAAAACTTGTAAATTCCTACTGTCCCAGGAAAGAGAAAGTGTGAGCTTTGCATGTGTGTACAAACTGAATTTACAGTCCTTGGAGTGACACCAGGAGCGGCACCAATTCCCAACACGGCAGTATCAGTAATCAGTCTGCTGTGCTAACATCAGCATTGTTGGACTGCTCTTGCACCCTGAATAGATGCAGTCAAATGGCAGTGACACGTTTTTGTATTGTGCAGAGAACTGCGATAATGTCCTGTTCCTGCTTTACACTCTGCAATTTTCATGAAAGCAACTGGAAAGAAGGAATGGCGGCTCTCCATCTGGCAACCGTTAGCCAGAACCTATTTTCCCAGTGGACACGATGAAGCCCAGCTTATTAATTAGATCCATTTGTCAACATAACATCATCTCTTCTGTGTACCTCTTTCTCGCTCTCTCACTCTCTCACACTCACACTCACACACACACACACACACATACACACACACACACACACACTTACAAATGCCCTCTGAAACTTTCATAACAGACACACCCACATTATCATGACATATGTTGTATACTGAAGAGAATAC
>BJFM01000020.1:111975-123660 GCA_016586285.1 Arothron firmamentum
GTGTGTGTGTGTGTGTGTGTGTGTGTGTCTGTGTGTGTGTCTGTGTGTGTGTGTGTGTGTGTGTGTGTGTGTGTGTGTGTGTGTGCTGTCCCTTCTTGACTGGTGTGTTTGACCTTCTCCTTTTCTCTGTTGGTTGCAGCTGTGAATTTGGAAACGAGAAATGGCCCTAATTAATTCCTAGCCATGCTCGTTGATTTATAAGGTCAGTGTTTGCTCATTTGTGTACATGTGTGTGCACAAGTAGATTTGCACGTGGACAGTAGGGATCCGTCCCTACCAATGTTTCAGAAAAAATAGGATTCTTTATGCATCCATCACTAATTAAGATCATTAAAATAGATCTGTGTAGTTGAATAGTCCTACAATTATTCATGTTTTATGTAATAATACTGTAATAAAGTTAGGTCAGACACCTGTTATGACAAAGGCAATACCTAATAAATGTTGTAAAAGCACTTAGTAAAAACATTATTTTTAACATCAAAAATATAGATATGGATGTATATGTAAAGATTTTATCTAAATACAGATAGTAATGTATAGGAAGCAATGATGTAACGAACCTGCAATCCACCACTTGGCCAATCCCATTCATTCTTCTTTTTATTAGGTTTGTACATACCAACAGCCTTCTTTCCTGGTGTGCACATATGTGAAAGGAGATCTGCCAGGCTGGGTCTGTGTGCATCTGCGCCTCTGTCTCGCTGGCTGATTAGCCAAAGCTGAAGTGCTGCAACGTGTCCATGCTCGTATAAAATTTGGGCTGAAGCTTAAACCTGCAGATGCAGCTATTTTGAATATAAGACTTGTTGTTTTACAAGGCTGCTCCTTCCCTGATCAGACCAGGGCTGTGAGACAAGACCAGGCAGGGAAATCAATTTAGCCAAATCACACAGTCTGGGAGCCGGTATCAAAGTGTTGGACTCGACTCTGGAGCGCTCTCAGTAGGATGGATGAAATGGCTTGA
This sequence comes from Arothron firmamentum, assembly GCA_016586285.1. Taxonomy (NCBI): domain Eukaryota; kingdom Metazoa; phylum Chordata; class Actinopteri; order Tetraodontiformes; family Tetraodontidae; genus Arothron; species Arothron firmamentum. The sequence continues at coordinate 112,943 of BJFM01000020.1, forward strand.
GGGCAGGGAAAGAGTCCCAATTCAAGTCAAAAGAAAGGCCTGAAAATAATGAAGAATGGGAAGTTTTGCTTCTGAAGTCTGTGAATGTGGTGCAGGCTGGGATTATACCTGTATATTAACACCAACAGGAAAGCAAACACTGTCAAAAATGCTGTCAGACTACGTGTTTGGGGGGAATTCTGAACTGAAACAAACAAAAAAATGCCACTCCAATCACTAGAGCATTTTCAATCAAGCCCCTCATTAAAACAAACCATAGAAGTACTGTTACAAACGAAAAAAACCAATAAGAGCTTTATGAACGAATAAAACTGCTTTAAATTCAGGACGGACCCTTTAAAGAAGAACGATTTCTGTGGATGATTCTCAATTGTCTCATACACAGCACAGCTGCAGTTTTCAGACCCTTTCATTTTTCACATTTGTTATATTGCATCATCAGAGAGAACATAAGAATATTTGATTTTTTTAATAATAAAAAAAAAAATATGTGCAGGTCTGATTGAGTTCTGGCCAGACCCCTGGCTGGGCCGCTCCAAGACATCCACAGAGTTGTCTTGGCTGTGTATGTAGGGTCTATATACCTCAACCCTTTCAGGCGTCTTTTACTGAGGACACCTTTAACTCAGGTAGGTGCATACTCAGTGGGAAAATTAGTGTTTTCGTCCTTGGAAGAAGAAAAAACAGTAAAGCTGACTAAACTGTTAGATCCACAAAAACAAACTTTCATCACCAACAAGAGAAAAGACTGTTGGACTAAAACAAACATCCACAAAGCACAGTGCAGAACCCAGCCATTTATATTCAAAATAAAATCTGACAGACATATGGCTTGGGCCTGGACCAAAGGACCCAGACCCAGTGCAGCCAATACGAGCAGCACACTCTGTTGACCCTTTAAAAGCCCAGAAATGTGAGGGGAAAAAATTTTGTATTAAATATACTATGTCATGTTCCCTGATTCCACAAGGCAGTTCAAATGGATAATTACTGTTTTGTCTTCAAAAAGACATCTTAAAATAGGATTAGAAAAGCAAAAGGAAGCTAACATTGGTAAGTTTTAGATTCATTTGCTGCTTAAACCAGCCCCCGTGTTGTAGAAAATGTGAAATAACCCTCGTCGGTCGCTGATCCCGCTGTACGTTTCTCATTAGCAGGAGAGCTATTAGCAGATGTTCAGAGCATGTTTTCTTCCAATAGGGCTGAATATGGATGAGATAACATTTCTTCCCGCATTAGGCATTAACTTTCCTCTCCTTTTGGGTAAACTTTGCGGATACATCAAATGCATGCTTTGGCACTGGAGTTTACATACCTGTGAAAGTTAAACAGAGAGCATTGACTCAGGGTGTGGCGCCATATTTGTATGTGACTGCAGTTATGGACGGGCACAAGTGCATTAACACGTGCACGCGTGTGCTCACACATACACACACAGAGCTCACTCTGAACAGCTGGGAGTGTTTGCAGTGCGAGCGCGTTGTTCGTTCCCTCCGTCTCGCACAATGGCCCGTGCGCTGTCTGTGTTTGCACTGCACCCACAGCTCAAACAGCGGTTGTTTCCGTCCCCTTTGGCATTCAGGCACACTCTCAGGCTCGCTTTTGTTGAAGACGCACACAAAACTGTCAAGGCTTGGCCCCGGGTCGCACTTGCAAAACAGGGGCCAAGTTCATTGAGAAATCAAGGAGACTTTCAGAAATGCACCTGATACATGTGGCCTAGCGTTTTATTATTGATAATGTTTCAGCATTCCAGTCGGGGTCACAGAGATATTAAATCTGTGCAATTTTGCGAGTTTTTTGACGTCACAAAGCTCCTGCTGCAGATTAGTTGGCAGGCGAGCTCACAAGACGACACTTTTTGTACTTAGTGCCTCACTCTAGAATGAATAAAGAGACTTTTAAGGAGGGGCCACTTTTGCCGTCTTAATTACAACAGTTTTTAACCGTGCACTTCCATTCTGTAAAACTAGACTGAGCCGGAGGAGGTTTGCTTCTAATTTCTTTGGAATTTTGCTACTCCTCTGATAAGCTTTATATAAATCACCGTGGATGAGTCATCAAGCAAAATAAAAATTGTTTGGCTACTCTGGATCCAGTCCGCAACCTCCGCATATGCCATTCCACTCAATCCATCCATGCTGTTTATCTTCAGCCTTGCATTTCGGTGCCTGAGGTTTCTCCACCAACGTCCTGATGTGTTTGGATATAAGAAGGTGGTTTTCTCGTTTTGGCGCTGTCAGAGTGTCTTTCCCTATACCATCTAACTCTGCTGCGTATATAAAGGCCATCTGTGCTATTCGCTCGTCTCGCTGATGTCTTGGCAGCCATGTGGTGCGGCCTAATAACGTGGGTCCGATAGACTGTGTAATACCGCAGAAATGGCACAGAAAGCCTTTCTTCACAATGCAGCTCATTCAAGATTGCAGACTTGTAGTTAAACTACATTTGTTGTTCATTTCAGCGCGAAATTAGCTAAGCTAATTAAATTGATCCCGGCTGTGTTATGTAATGATTCCTCCTGCAGGAGTGAAGCTCATAAAATATGGTCATTTTAATTGCTGGGAACAGCAAATTCACTCAGTTGTCTCTACTTTGGATTACTTTGGCCCTCATGCAGCTAGTTTTTGGAGAGCAATACTAATCTTTTACTCAACAATGTAATGACTGTATGATTAGGCAGCTGCATGCTCAATCTGAGCTCAGATGTCTTGTCACTGGCAGGTGTGTGGAAGAGATTTCAACTCAATTTTCAGAATTGTGTGGGGGAAACTTGTTAGAACTTAAAAGTTAAACTCAGAACTTCAGAGTATAGAATTTTCACAAGCACTGAATTTTCTTTTGCAACACCACTACTTACTTCCTAACGCATGTCTTCATTCTGAACTTCTCCCCAGTTCTCTCTGTCTGTCTGTCTGTGTGTGTGTGTGTGTCTGTGTGTCCGTCTGTGTTTGCATGTGATATGGACATCCTGGGTCCAGAGTGTCCCAGGCTTCCCTGGCAGCAGCCTGGCACTGGGCTGCTTGTCAAACACAGGTTCCCTTTGTTGAGCAGCAGCACACTGGACCTCGCAGGGGCCTCACATACACAAAGGAATGTTTGGATGGATCTGTTACACAGCCACACACACCGCTTCTTTGCCTGTTTGACTCCACAAACGTAATCTGACATCTAAATTGGGTCAGGGAGGTTCCTGTTCAACTTTGAGCCCAGACAGTAGATGGGGATTCGTCCAGAGAACTGATAAATTATTCTGGTCCTGCAGAGGCCACTGAAACTATCAGGAACAATAAGTGTTCGTGTCATGGTGACAGGGTGTTTGGCATAAAGGTACTGACAGCTTCTTCAGACTAAAACCTCATATTTTATCTCCTTTTTATAGAAGACGTATTTTTGAACGCGTAATGCGCAGTCTGCCTCGGTTGTACGCTTGTTCTTGTGTCTCCGTGTGTAAGCGCCCACTTTGTTGTGTCTGAGCAGCAAAGCATCCCAGTCAGCAAGTGTCTATTATTTCAACTTCAGAGCGCTGGACTGCCTGCGGTTTCTCTGTCTGTGCGTCCGTCTGGGTGCCTGCTCTCAAACTTCCCCTCAGCGTGCAGAGGAAGAAGACTCTTCCTGGAGGCAGGCTGACGAGTGACAGCCAGCGCTGCCACAGCCGGTCTCTTAGAGCAGCAGGCTTAATATCGACTGGAATCAGCAGCAAGTTAAAGGTTGACTGGTTGATTTGACAGCAGAGGTCAAAGGCCAATACTGTAGCAACGTTTATTCAAGTAACTGAGTTTGGAAACTCAGAGTGACTTTAACAAACAGAGAAAGTTCCTATTTTTTACAGAATTGATTTGTATTTGGCCAAATCGGCCACTTCCACTTCACCAAGCCAATATTACGCTCAGGAATGGCTACTCTATGACTGAATTGGACTTTTCCGTTGACCAGCGGTTTGCACAGTTTATCATCTTACACCCTAAATACAGATTTTCCTCTGAGATCCAGGAAAGCTGTCTGACACCACTTACTGGAATCTGTTGGAATTTCTAGCAAATGCTTGGTGGCCTGTGCTCAGCAGGACACACCAAAACCCGGCAGAATGTGGCAGATAACAAACGTCAGCAGGCCTACTCCTCTTTCCTGCCCGGCACACAGAAAATACATTTGCCTTCATTTAGTTTGTGCAGAATAATAATTCCCAAACGTGTGCAGTGGTGGCGCCAGTATGCTGTTGAAAGATAAATCATTTATAAAGCAAATATTTTAAGCGGTGCATTGGTGGTTAATGTGTGGGTGGATCCCAGCTCTCCTGTAGGAAACACAGACTTCTCAATCCCGAATCCCTTCAAATGGGGACCATAAATTAGAGCAGCATATCAAAAATTACACAGCACATTTAAAGAAATGTTGTAATATGTACCATGGTTCTACTTTAGACTTGTGTATAATGGTTGTGATTACGATTGTATACATCAAAGTGGTATAATCTTCACTATCAACATTGTTTTTAAAATATTTATATATTCTTAATAATATCCAGATTTTAATACGTTTTTACATAAGGTCCCATAAAGGAATACACAACCCAGTGACAGTTTGATTATCCCAGTAGATGGAGACAAAGCAGAAAAAGCTGCAGCAGCATTGTGGTATTTTTTAGTCATTTAGTTATGTAAAGTCAACTTGATAAATAAAAACAAATTTTAAAAAGACGTTTTAAAAGAAAATTTGTTGATGAACTTGAGCTGCTTTCTCTAAGTTAAAACATTTGAAATACCTTGCTGGTGCGCCACGCTGGATCATGCAGACAACCAGCAGAGGGAGCTGTTGCACAAGCAGAGAGGAGGCACTCGCGGTTCAGGTCCACGGAGCCCTCGCTACAGTGGAGGCGGATGATCGACCTGCATGGAGCTGTAGTCTCCGCAGATCCACCGCCATCTTTGTTGCTGTCATTCTTGCAAAAGACTTGTAACTTAAAGTGTTCATACTCTGATAACACACCGTTCCAAAACCACAAAGATGCCGCATTTTTCATTAAAACATAAACGCCACGATAATTCAAATTATTTCTCAATCTTTAGAATGTGTGAATCATTTGCTAGATTCCCACCATGGTCAAAGATCGTTTTAACATCATTGGGCCGTACATTCATCTGCAGTCTTTCCATTCTACTCAGTTTCATTTACCCTTTCACCTTCACTTTATTAATCACTGGGAGCCAAAGTTGAGACAGATCTACCAGCTGGCTAATGGAGGCCCAGTCCCTGCTTGCACGCCGTGGCACACATGAATATCATTAATAACTTCATTAGCACTTCCTGACTACAGCCGATTATACAGTGTAGTGGATTGCCAGCTGGACTGTATGTGTGTAAGTTTCAAAAGCTGAAGTTCAAGGCGTGTGTGTGTGTGTGTGTGTGTGTGTGTGTGTGTGTGTGTGTGTGTGTGTGTGTGTGTGTGTGTGTGTGTGTGTGTGTGTGTGTGGGTGTGGGTGTGTGTGTGTGTGTATACCGGGGGGTGTTTGACTCTTGATTGCGCACCACATTCTTGAATCACAGAAACACATCTCCTCCAATTCCGGCCATACCCTGTGATTGAAACAATGTCCAGACACCCTGCAGTCTCAGTCCCACCAGGCATATCACTGAACTCTAACTGAGCTCCTGTTACACATTTTTTTAAAAAGCTTGATCAAAGATCAAGATCCCGGTGCCCTCCACTCCGAGTCAAGATGCATTAGAATACTGTGTGTGTATATATGCATGATACATGAAACGGTTAAACATCAAACATATGTAAATTTACAGTTTCATTCTCAGTCTGTGGCCAGTCTGCACAGGGTTGATTTGTCAAAATGTCTCCTCTCCAAGTTTGATGTGAAGAATCTGGAATGTGTAACAAGAATACACACACCATATTCTAAATGCACAAGCAATCTGATTATCCCCCTGTGAGATGTCATTCACATCCATGATTGCTTGAAAGAAGCTTTTGAAACCCTGAGTATTTTTTTTTTTTTTTTTTTTCATAAACACCCAGCATTTGTTTAGAGACCTTCCCAACCGCAGCCTTCATAAAATCAGTATTAGCTTTAATAACTTAAGAGCACCCCAACCTAAAGGGAAGGGTGTCTTTTAATGCCTCCCTCTCAGGTTGCTTTGGCCACAACTAATGGAGTTGTTAAATGAGTGATTCCATAGCATATTTAATGCTTTTCTTCATCAGATATGTCACATTCGGCCAAAGTATGTAGCTCATTCCAAAGAGTTACTGGCCATGAGTCCTGAAATAATTCACATTAACATAGTTTAACTGGTGGATGTGTTTCATCAATTATGACAATAAATCCAACTACCATAATAAACTTTTGAAAGGGTTCATTTCATAAAATAATGGCGTAATATTGCATGGTTTTTGTGGAAAGCTTTAAAGTCTGAAATGAGCTTTATTTTGCTTATGTAAATGACTCCCTCCTGTTTCGCAGCTACTTGGAACAGTTTTTCTGAGATTGGTCCACCTCTCTGTACGTGTCAGCAGACATCCTCATGATAACTAGCAGGAAAAATAATCCTCCCAGTAATGAGCATATCTTTTTCTGAAAATGCTTCAAAAGCCCTGGGAAAGATAATAATCGTGCTCCAGTGACCCGGCAAATGCGAGCGAGCACCAGATTTCCTACACTGCACAATCAATCTTCGCCTGCATCCACACCAATTTGCACCTCTTCACAGTTAGGGTTAGGGTTAGAAAACTGGTCAGCCTCGCCAATCACTGCACGTGTCAGCTCTGCTGCTTAGGTTGCCTTTAATCACATGGATCAGATGGAAGTTCACTGAGTAATATTCACATCTGCCAATTTACACCGATGCACTTCCTTCGCTTCCTTTTAAGTTGTCACGCATGGCCAGAATCTGCCCTTTGACCCTGCATTTCATCGATGAGTTTTACAGTCAGGATGTCACCGCTGGACCCCAAAAAAAACATTTCATAGAATCTGAATCCACTAAGACTGCTGTTTGAAAGCTGGTTCCCCTTTAAATCTCAGATGAATTGGTTTCTTTTTCTTTCTTTTTTCTAGCCGGTGCTTCTTACACTGCAGCTTCAAACTGGGATGTATGCCCACTCTGCTCCTTTTGGAGAGTGAGATCTGTGTTGGTGATGCGTGGACTGGTTCTTCAAGCCAAATTTAAGGCGATGCCACCGCAAGAGGGAGACCGGGGGTTTGTTTAAGGCTGGGCGGAAAGGAGGGGAAGGGAAGCGGCGAGGGACAAACTTTCACCTTACAGCAGTAGAAAGATCACCGGTACGGCCCTGCGGAGAGCATGACCACACTTCCTCAATGCTGAAATGCAATGAAAATTCATGAGAGGAGAGATTGATTTGAATGGTTAGTGATCTGACAGTTTATGGTGGATGAAATAAAGGGCCCTCCTGTGACTTTTATTTTCCTTCCAACATTTATGTAGTCCAAGTTTTGTTTCAAGTTTTGTCGTTCCTACAGGTCCTTGACCATGGCTGATTCTTGGACATTCAACAACAAAGGACATTATTGTTTTGCTGCTGGAGACGGATAATGCGTTTTTGACTTCTGGGAGCTGTGAGGGGGTGTAGGAGATACAGTATACAGCCATTGTGCTCCGCAGTGATCGGCATTGATTGCTTCATGCTGTGGGGTCGTTCTGTTCACTTACAATAAGGGAAAATGCTCTGCGATAGATCTACATGTCTGACCATCATTTACACTTACGACTTTCCTTTGTTTTCTCAGCCTTGTCTCATATGGCATGCAGTTGGAATTGTATATTACATTAATTTTGGCAAATGAGACACCCTGCCTTTGAATTTTGCCCACAAAACAGATTTTGCAAGCGCAGAGAGAACGGGATGATAATGGCGGTTGGAAGTGTGACGCCAACACGGCCGTTCCATGAAGAGAAAAGCTACGTTTGTCATGGCTGCTTTTGACAGCTCATCACAACACGTGATGAATAACACATGCTGGATTGAGTAAGAGAACCAGAGTAGGGCCCACCAGACAGTCGGAAACAGAGGAGATCTTCTGGGTCAGCTGGAGGGATAAGAACCTTAAGCACCAGCGATCCAAGAGCAGATGCAGTAATGCAGTAATGCCCAGACAATCAACAAGGCCAGGTCACATGAGGTAAACACACCGTCCCATGTGTAGGATTCAATTGGCACCTGCACACACCAGCCAGGGAAATATGTAAAAAGAAAATGCATTACTGCATGGAAAACATAATCCAATACAATTTAATTACAGCATTATTTCCGTAAATATAGCAACAAACCTCATATTTCTGCATTTGAATCTGCTGGCAAATATTTTCGATAGAACCAGCCAGGGTGAATGAGTGCATGAGTCCCATGACCAAAAATACACAACTCATCTGCGTGTGTTATCAAGACCTGCCCTACATCTTGTTAAGGCATGTCTTTCTAAGCCTATCTGGGCCTATCACTGTGCTCCCAGGGAAGACAAACAAGGGCCACATGCGTTCATCTATGAAAAACACTTGGCAGAGGCAATTGTCCTTTGTAAAAGGAAAAAAAAAAAAAAAAATCAGGTCACAGGTACATTTAAGCCATGTGACTTGTTTTAATGTGTTCATCTCTTCTCTGGTGAGTAACAAGTCTGCTGGTAGAGAACAACAGAATGTTGTGTGTGCAATGATGATGTGCCAGAACTGAAACGACAACAGAAACCACGTGACTGCTTTACCTGAGATGACTTTTCACTCTATCAGCATGACTCACTGTTTATATTATAATAACGTCACATGACCTGCTTGGCAAAATTAAACCAGCCCAAAGATAAGGAGTTCAGCTTGGAATCCAGTTGCGGTTGTTGTTAAAGGAATTTTGAGGGCAGACTGGAGTCTTTTGTACCTTTGCACATATGAAAATGACAAAACCTAATTGTAAATAGATAAAGTGCCTGTAATATATAGATATTGTTTGTGCTACACTCAAGTAGAGGTCAGTGTAACGGTCCATTTACAGCTAAAATTTTACTGACAAATGACTTGTGAATTCTCATTTACAGAACGAGTTCCGTTTCTTTCAGGCATCTGGAGAGTTTGGGTGGAAAAATCATTGATCCCTGAAACCTGCTTCACTCCAACCCCTGATTAAACGCAGGGTTTTATTCCTACCAGCAAGGCCCACAAACTAATGATGCCTGATGAAAGATAAAATACGAAAATAGAAGAGGTTTCCTGATTTTGGATTATATGCTGGGTATATTGTTTAAAGCATTAAGATATTTCATGTCAGCAAAACGAGTAAGGATAATAATGTGACCAGCTGTTCAAGTAGCTCCAGGCCTGTAATTCACAATTGGAGTTTCTAATTTGGTGTTGAAATGTGTGTGCTGGTTCTTATCTTACAATTATCCAAGAATCCAAGAATCCAATGATGTATGCACGGCGTGTGCCAGTATAAGTGTGTCTCTGACTATTTTCTATAATTAACTTTGTATTAAATTTAATCAAAGAGGTTTCTCTGTTAAACCTTCCGGTTGCTTTGATGATAACCTCAGTTCTGAATGTGTGGTAGGTCTCAGAATCACTCCTGCTAAAAGGATGCACGTGAATAATAGTCACTCAAGTTGTCAAGTGGGACCTTCTCTTAAGAGTTGTAGGAAACGATGAAAGGACATGACTGTAGGTAGGGAGGGTAAATAATATAAAAGGCCTCCTCCTCCTCCTCCTCCACTGAAGTATGGTTTCTCTATTTGAATATAGATGACTTCCTGTACTGTGGTTAAGATACAAGGGGGCGCATGACAAATGGTCTGCATAAGGCGAGCTGGTATCCTGGTGGTCCAGCTCCTTTCAAGTAATTAACATGTTTCCCCTGTTGTAATTGGAGACACGCTTCTGAATTCTCACTTGTTTAAACTGTAACCGAGCCAGGACGGGAATATCGCGCTGATGAATGTCCGAGCATGCCTCTTCTATAAAGCTTTACCTTGGAGAATCTGAGGTGGCTGCTGCAGAGTAACAGGAGCCACGTTAGCTGATGTGGTTATATAATTTCCACATGCTTTCGTTCTTTCCCAGTTTTGAATTGGATATATCCGCTGCCGATAGTTATTTATTTTCCTCTTTTTGCCCCAGAAGTTGTAAAATACTCCTTAAAGTTCAACTCCAGAAATCAATCTAGATTGTTTTGCGTGCATCATTCTTAAACAGAGGCTAGTCGATATTTTTAAAAATACATTTAATTTATAGCTCTAATTAAAAAGTTGTGTGGTGATGTGCAGTGGGTCTCATTTCATTTGAAGGATGCAAAATATATATAAATCTAACATGTGCTAATTTTATTACTTTTGAGGCAAATTTCTTTTGCTCGAGAGAGGCACTTGCATGTTTTTCATTATGTTTGTGTGATGTTTGTGAGGAAGCCGTGGGAAAGGTAGTTGTGTGTCCACTCAACACATCACCGTGAACTGAACTAATTGAAGATTATGGTGGGGAGCATGCCATGCCTCTGCCAGCAGATAATCCTTCATCAGCTGCCGTCTGGACTCAGAATGAGGAGTGCATTTCATGGAGGGACTCCCCCCATGGAGTTGCAGAAACTGAGAGGCAGCACTGTTTAATTACCGGCCCCACTAACAGCACTCAAAGCTGGTGAAACACAGAGACCGGGGCAGAATAGTGGACTGAGGTTCTGGGAGTCTTTAAGTGAGGAGGGTGGGTGAGGG
>BJFM01000020.1:123690-138406 GCA_016586285.1 Arothron firmamentum
CCCCCCCAACTGTGGTAAACAGGAACAATGACATTTTGTTTAGACTGAAGGCTGTGCAGATTTGCCTCAGTTGCCATTGTCCCCAGGCCTTTCTTCCTCGGGCCCTCGCAGGTTACAAATTCAGGCGCATATTGAGTCATTCATGCATCAGTCAATGACAGGGTGAAGCCCACATCGAGAGTCACGCTGGGAATTTAATGAACATGTTTTCCTACTTAGGTGTCTCTCAGAGACGAAAGACCAGCATAAGGGAGAATGCGAGAAAGTTAGTGACAGGAAGCAGCATCAGTCCTGGTGCACATTTGTGGGCAGCAATAAGATTGAGTGATATCTTCAGTCACAACTGGAGATGAACTGAATTATTCATGCATGCTTTCTGTATGCTTTTCTATTTCTTCTTACAAAAGTGAGAACCTGGAAGAAAATATTGAAAGCAGAGATGTGGGCCGAACACCGGTAATAATCAATTCATTGCAAAGTGGCTTTATTCAAAGGTTAAAGGGATGCTGGTCAAAGCATTCTGTTTACAAGTCAGCATGGCTTACAGAGCAAAAGAAGCCTCCAGACAGTCTGAGGTCAAGGAGCATTCATGCAGCGCCGTCACTCGCAACCACATCGATGCATGACTCCAACTCCAGCGGCTCTCAAGCCAAGCAGCCCGTCTCGTAATCCTTAATCTAAATATCGTGTTTTGTATGTTCAAGCACACTCTGTCTGGACTCAAGATAAAGCAACATAAGGAAGTCTTTGTCTGAGGGGACGCAGAGAAACACAGCAAATGCAGCTGTCCTGTAGAGTTGTGCATGCGGAATGCTAATGTGTTGACAATCTAAGACATATAAATTAGATATAAAATGTTCATCACAGCATCTGAAAGAGTGAGGTTTAGTAAATAGAGTACAAAACACTTCAGAAGAAGAGCTCAGATTTGAATGTATTTGGCACAAAACATACATTCATAAAATGTCATCCGAATAATATTATATATGCATAATAGCCATATACCTACTCACAAGGCGTGACAAATCAATAAAAGCTGAAAGCTCCAACACATTAGAATGCACGAGTCATGCTGCCTTATGAGTAGGCTGAGCTCAAAGCAGGCATGCTATAATAACATTCTTAGAGTTCATTGAGAGCATCAAGGTTATGTACTCAACTAGAGCTCCAGGAAGTCCTAATAAAAAACAAAAAAAAAACCTAAACAAACCGCCAAACAATGCAATCAGCAGCCGTGACAAAATTAGGTGATACAGAGAGGGAACAACAACAACAACAACAACAAAAAAAAAGTCATTAGTCATTACGACAGCGAAACAACAACTACAAAAACAGGAAGTTCTTGTTGGACACAGAAAGTCATTTCCTTTCCTTTCCTCTGCCACAGGCTTGCAGGGTCTGACTCGTGCCCTAACCTCGCTGCTATGTGAACTCAACCACCCCGTCTCATAATCCTCTCTCTACGCCTAACTGCTATGATGCTGTCACTTGAACTGCAAAGCCTGAAAGCTGTGCACGCACGCACAATCTGGAGAGGATACGTCAGTAACGGTGCTTGCACGTTCATGCACGGCTAATCTTATTACCCTTGTCTCCTCGCAGTATGAGGTCAACGCAATTGCTGGTGCAACTTGTGGTGAAACTGGGATCCAATTGATTTTGACTTTTGGCCAAACCTCGCAGGGGCATTAATATGAGAGGTGGCGTCATATTAATAGAGCCTAGCATGTTCTCCAGTCATTCTCCAGAGCCTAGCATCCATGTTGCCGGGTAAAGGTTGCCCTTGTTCGTCTTCTCAGGATGAAAAGTGAGGGCGGACTGTGTTTAGTGTCTGTCAGGTCTGGTATTTTCCAGCAGTTTGTGCAACAGGTGCAACTTTAAGATACAGTGAGAGTTATTCTAAGTGATAGCTCGGGTCACCATTAAAGCATCCCTAAGGCTGCTAAGTCTGCCTGAAAGACTGCTGAGTGAGTAACTTGACTTCTTAAGTGCATTCAGCACTTTAGTCGGAGACAGTTGAGATTACAAATGAGGATGTGTTTATTCTTAAATATCCTTGCACTTGGGCAACAACTCACTCACATTTGATGAAAACGAATACACAAAACCTTTGCTCTGAAACCCCAAAGTGCTCTCACCAAGAAGCTTATAAGGAAGAAAAGTTATGGCTGCAATAACTGCCCCAATTGCTTGGACTCAGAAGGGCCCATGTCTGAATCTTGCATGGGCCACAGAGCCTTTATCACGTCTGAATTAGTTGCAGAGGTCACGTCGTATGAACCAAAGCTTTTACTTCACAACTTAAACGTTTAGTCTCACTGTTTATCATCTAAAGTTTCTTTTAAAGGCTCACCAGCCAAAACTGACACTCCAGCTTTAAACCTAAACACGCACATTTTAGCTGCATTAATCCCAGATTTCAAAATAAGCCTCCTCCAATTGAGAAATGTCTTCCTAAGTGCAACTGATGCACTTGAGGTCAGGCTTTTATGGTCTTCTATTTAATTTGCCCTGCAGTCAGTGTGTATCAGATCATATGACTCCACCATACAAACCACAAATTGTGGAGTCAATGTACTTCTCCAGCAGGCAGAGCCTGTTCCCCATGACCTTAATCCATTTTCGAAACTTTTATCAAAGAGGGGGGGGCAACAAAAAACAAAAACAAACAATAAAAAACCCCAGACCAAAGTAAATGTTTCCCACAAAACAGCCACTTAAAGCCCACGTTGCAGCCTGTCACCAGATCTGAACTTGAGTCCAGCCACAGTGGAGTGACTCACACTCGTCGTGCAGCCGTATTGGGGACAGCAGCCTCCTGCGCAGCGGATGAGCCAGATGAAAAGCTTTCGCCGGGATGTTTGTAATCCCGTCCTCACGACAGTCGGCAGACCACCGGCTAGATTATTCAGACATAGCCACTTTCTAGGCTGTTTGAATTAAGAGGAGAGTTGTCACGCACGCTTTCCCCCCCTTTTGCCGCTCCTTCTCACGTTTCCTGAAGCATCAAAAACAGCAGAAAGCTGCGGCAGCCGGCGACAGTGTGTTGGTAATCCGCATTTTCCCTCGCCTTTCGTTCCTGCCTGTTGCATTCTGTGGACGCACTGCAGGAGGAGACGTGCAGCACGCTTGAACGGTGAGTCCGCTGCAACTTTTCTTTGTCCTGATTGAATCAGACCGAGACGCATTTTGGAAATAAAAACACTGTCGTGTTTACACAGCAGGAATAAACCGTAAAAAGGTCTATTGTCTGCGTGCTTGAAAATAAATGCACCCCCCAGAGCAGAAATTAAAAAAAATAAAATAAAATAAAATAAAATAAAATAAAATAAAATATACAAAACTAGATCAACATTTCACTGCTGCTGGGGTGTAAAGTCTGTTCCTGTTTTTTGTTGTTGTTTGTTTCTTTGTTGTTGTTGTTGTTGTTGTTTTTCTTTTTACCCCTCCTGTTTACACAAGGCACAGGAATTATTTTTACAGTGAATACTTTGAGAGGCTCGTTTCAGTGTCAAGGACATCAGGATATCTGCTTGTCTTTTTAATTCAGTAACTGTGAAGTCTGTGCACTGTAGGGCAGGGTTAGGGTTTCACTAACCTACCCTAACCTAACCTCAACCCAATTCTAACCCCAGCCTTCAAACCATGACTGAACCCTCAAACAGTCCTTTAACATTGTGAGGACCAGCCAAAATATCCTCTCCTCCCAAAATTGTCCTCACTTTTCTGGTAGAATGAGTATTTTGGTTCTCATTATGTAGCAAGAACACACAAACACACACATCCACACACACACACACACACACACACACACACACACACACACACACACACACACACACACACACACACACACACACACACACACACACACACACACACTCACACACAGTACCTGTAGAATATAGGACAGTATATGTAACACATTTATTTTTGGCATTCACATCCATTGTGAAGGCATTAAAACTTAATTTTGAATTTAGGTGAATTTATGAGGTCAGTTCATGATATTAGGTTGAATGTAGTTTAGTTTATGCAGATAATAATGAGCATAATTATGGTGAGGATAAAGGGTAAAACTATAGTGAGGATAAAACTATACGATATCATACAGATCCTAAAGGAAAGCTTAATTTGTCCATAAAGCTTTAAATGACACGATCAGGGTAGAAAAGCAACATGTGGAATAATAACTTCAACTTCCATAAAGTTGAAAATCTGCCATACACTTATTTTGTGCCCACAGACCATAATGTCATTTATTATTAATATCTGTCAGCGAACATTAAACTGAAAAAAGTATCTATTTACCTGCATTAAAAAAATGTAATATATTAGAGAGCATCTTATTCACCAAAGACTACTTTTTCTCACTTGTATCATCACATTTGTACTGAAATCCTAAAATCATTCAACTTTTTACACCTGCAAAATTTCAGTCATGAAGTTCTCAAAAAGGTCACAACTTATGTTGATTTCCTCAGACTTTAGAATTTGTCTTGTTTTGTTTTGTGTTTTTTTTTTGGTTTGTTTGTTTGTTTGTTTTTTTTTTAGAATCTTCGTAGTAATACTTTAAACCTGTTGACTCCTTATTTTCCTTATATTGGTTGCATATCACTAAAACTAAACACAGCTGCACAAATGATTACTGTCATTAGTGGCAGCACAGTTATGAGTGCTCCCGGCAAAGCTTTTATCTTTCCCATGTAACCTGATGCCAAATGTTTGCTCACTGCAAGATCTAATTTTGCCGTGAGACTTAATGAGTGATATTTACCAAGTGAGCTGCAGGTCACTGGCTTCAGAAGAGATCATATTATGCTGACTAACAGAAGCAGGCTGCATTTTCAGTCTGCTGTGTCTGTGGAGGCCTGAGGATCTTACTTTTTTTGTCCAAATCAAGCTAGTTTTGATGGTGTTAACTTTGAGGGACGGAGTAAAAATTAAATTTGCACTTCTCTGCCAAGCTATTCTGCAGCACTGTTGCCTGACCTCCTGCAGTGGGAAGCAGGAACAGGTGAATAGTGTCAGGCAGCTGAGCCAGACAAGCTAATAAACTAGCCCCAGGACACTGCTGACTGGTGCAAAACCTGCCTTTAGTCCTCCCTCATTCCTCAACAGAGCTGCTGCTGCGCTGAAAGTACTTACTTGGAGAGCCCGGTGCAAGCTGTTAGCGTACAATTCAAAGTGCAGTGCATGTATAATGGCACTTACTCAGCATGGTTGTTCTTATTTGGGTTTTTCTTGCAAAGATTCCACACATGTGGTTTCCCCTGTGACTTTGAGCACGACATCGGAGTTGTGCATGTTTATATGCATGTCTGTGTTCGAGGCTTTTATGTGCATGACCTAATTCCACAGTGAGCAAAGCATCTGCAGTGGTGGCCGCGTGATCGTGTGTGTGTGTGTGTGTGTGTGAGCGCACACGTGCACATGCCACCGAGCGTGCACACGCTGCTCTCCCTCCCCCATAGCCTCCTTGTTAAAGCCGACAGAGAGCACACTAAGTTCATTTAAGGACAGGGAAATGCTTTTCTTTCCAGTGTGAATCATTTTGGAAAAATGAGCTTCTGGACTGAACTGCCCCAACAAATTGGCATGTTTCTCCATTCTGTTTTATTGTCTATTTTGGCTGAACTTGTAGTTCTTCATTCTTCTGCCAAGAAAACTTCAGGTCCCCCGACAGGCAAAGCCATTTTGGAAATCAGTGATGGCCTTTAAGTGAATAAGAGAAATCTTTGCAGAAAATGTGTGATGGCTTCCTGTTTAGCTGCAAATTTGGAAGGGAAAAGAGCAAGCCATGTCTCTACTGTACATCTAACGTGGAGGGCACCCAGCTACAGGCTTTTCCACTCTAAATGAAATCACACTATATGTATGCAGACATTTTATACATTTTAATTAAGAGCATTGTGCTTTTAAAAGCTTTATTTCTCGGTTAAAAAACTAGAGTGAAAAGAAAGGGAGCGGCTTTGGGACATAGACAAGGAGGAAGGGAGGGAGATCAGGGGGAGTTTTTAATTTTGCAGTCAGCTAGTCCCCCACCTCATATAACTCTGTTGCTCACCCCCATAAGAGGGGAGTGGCCTGCGTGGAGATTTGGCTGAACCAGGGTTGAGCTGTGGCAGCAGGCAGCTGGGCTCTCACTACCTTGTCCTCCAGCTCCAGCCTGAATTATGAAGGCTGGGCAAAGGCAGCCAGCCTAATTACAGTGAGTGATTGCCCGTCTGTTGGTGTTTCTCAGATGGCGATCGCTGCGTGCGCACGATACGAGGAGAAGGAGGGCCATTTCTCATTGGTCTCCCAAACTCCTTTTCTGCATGAGAACAGCAAGAGAACGTGATCCAATTGGTTGGAGAGAAAAGAGATGTTTCATGATTTGGCAAGTCAGAACCGATGCAAAACCAGAGAGGGGTGAGGTTGCACTGATGGCGCACTGTATGTACCTTATTCAGTCCTTTCAAAGAAAATGCCAAAATCTTTAACCTGTTGAGTTCGTATTGTGCATCAAGAGCATTTTTAGTGTAATTTGTCCTACTGCTTTTCTATGAATAAATTATTAAGGGGGTGTGGGGGGGCCTTGAATTGGCTATTTGTATGTCAGCAGAGCACTCGGAGGTGTGATGTGTGTGTTAAGTGGGAGCTGGTTTGAGTTGGTCTGCCTTGCTTTGTCCACTGCTTTGGCTTTTGTTCCTCCAGTAATGAATTGTGGAAGCCTTGGCTTCAGCTGGAGTGTCTCATAGCAACTGAAAAGAGAGAAGGAGCTCTGGTAAACAGAGAAAAGGCCAGGGGAGATCATGTGCCTCTCTCGAAAGGGCAAGATTGTCCAGACCATCACCTGGACACTTTTTTCATGATGAATAACCAGAGTTATGAGTATTGTGGGGGTCAAGACCATAACCCTACCTGGCAAAAAAAATAGAGTTAATGTAATTTAAAAGTTGCCCAGAATGCATACCTTGTTTTTCCCCATTATTTAACACACTGTATATGCTTTAAAATCTTTGGGAAATCAGCTTGAAATCCTTCTGTTTTTTATAGGATTGTTCACTTCTCATCCTCCAAGGTGTGGTGGCATCTTGGAGGGACAAATCAGTTTGAACTGTGGGATTGAATGTACAGTAATAACTGCCTGGTTTTACTGAATCTATCTAAAAAAAAAAAAAGATTTTTCAGCCATCTTGAATGTCCAGAAACATTGTCAGTTACATGAGAACTACATGCTCTGGAACTGTATCAGTTGGCACGACAACGTGTGTACGGACAGTTTTGTTCTCATGCACTCTTCCACGTTTGTTCATCTGTGCGGGTGCACATGCGTGTTTGCCAGCGAGTGCGTGCACATTCACGCCAGGCGCGCCAGGCTAGTTTTTGATTAACTGGCATCCATTGCTGAAGCTTGGCCATGTTTGCCCTGTGACCCAGACACTACCTGTCTGCTACCATGGTTACGGGCACAGAGCAGGTTTAGTGGCCTGGCTCCAGGGATTACTTTCCCTTGTCTTAACAATCAGGCTTGTGCCCCGGTGGCTGTAAAATGGACCAAACTGCACTCTAACAGTTAAGGGAACTCCACACTGTGCCCCAGTGGCCTTTAAAACTGCCCTAAGTGCTGTGTAAGGGATTAGACGTGTACAATGTAATTGCTGTGGTGTCAGTGACTGTCCCTTTGTGAACTATAGTTCATTTGTAGTGATAAGCTTTCATACATGAAATAATTAAACAACCCAAGTTGCAGTTTTTGATGATATACTCAATGTTGAGGCCTTCTCAATATTGTCCCCGATATCTTTTTTATTCTGTTTTGAATTCAGGAAAGGGGGCCTAAAAACGGTTATCAAGGCCTTAGAGTCTGTGAATATGACATCAAACATTAACCAAAGTGAGAAACTGTAACTGTAGTTCAAAGCAACAACATGGCCTGACCTCAGGGTGAAGAGTGCACACACACACACACACACACACACACACACACACACACACACACACACACACACACACACACACACACACACACATCATGGCTGTCCATATAGGTCTTCATCAAATTCTAGCCTTAAAGTCTTTACACACCAGCATTTAGAAATGCTGTATTTATTGCAGGTCTTTTTAAAATTATATTTGGATTGTTGGATTTTTTGTTTATTGTTAAACTGAGAGGATGTAGGAGTCTCTGAGAGATGAAGTTCTAAGTTTAGTTTTTTGTTTTTTTAAATTATGAAGTACCAGATTGTAATGTAATTAGTAGAAGAAGATTAAAGTTCTGCAAAAATCACTCCGATGTGTTCTGGCTGCAGCAGTGGTCTCGGAAGGAATTTAGAGTCTTTGCAGATTTAGTATTGTCTGTGTTCATGTATATTTTATTGATTGTTTTTTTTAGAAGTTTCCTTTGATTTACTAGTTAAACGGCCCTGTTAAATCTCCGGCACCGCTGCTGCCGCCCTGAAGGCTTTGGAACTGACTGAGGGTCACTGTACACGCTGGCCCAGATTTTTGGTGACTTAGCACGATCACAAAGGCCTCTCTTATTCACTCCAGTGAATTGCAGTCTTGCAGGTGTCCACCAGATGCTGCAGGCAGCTTGTCCTCTCCCTCTGCATGTAATCCAGTGGAGATGTAATATCACCACTTTGGAGCAAAGGTTGCAGATGTTACAGGTTGCATGTAATTTACTTTTGTATGACAGAAAATAGGTCACTTTTTCACTATTAAGTAGCTCTGACTGTGCATCTGAAATTGGATTTATGGCACTAAAGAGATGCATTTGAGCTGTTTAATATGAGTCCTTGAAGAGGTCATGAAAGAAGATTGTGGTCAAACAAATGATTTACAGCCGTTCATGTTCGATATGAGGAACTGTAAGGAACATGTGGAGAGAAATGAATGTTTCTGTGCTGTGCAATACAACACCAGCTTTGATCTGACTGCCTGTTATATTATATGTGACTAAACTGAAGTATTTTGTATCAAGTTTAGCAGCTTAACAGTTCATTTAAGGCAGCTCTGTCATAAAGAGTGCTGGGAAGCTGCTGGTGAACGTGCTTGCCAATGTTCAGAGAAAAGCTCTAAAAATGCTTTTGGATGAAAAAAGCATTTTGTTTTGTTTTTTTTTCAAAGCGAAACATGAACAGCAGCAAAGCAAAGAGCAAAAAAAAAAAAAAAACAACGTAAACTTTCCTGGATATAACCGACATTTTGTCAGAAAAGGACATAAACGTGCTTTTTTATTTTGCCAAGAAGACCTTCCATAACTCTGAATGATGCCCAGTCTTTTGTTCACTAATAGGAGGAAGATATTTGTATATTGAGTCGGGTCCTCCTCCGAGTTTTAAATGACGTGTGGAAAAATATAAAAAATAATTCTGCTTTTAATATCCGACACTGTTTTAATTAGAGTTTATTGCTGTTTTGACAAAATGAGTCTGACAGAATTTAATTTAAAAAAAAATTAAAAAAATAGGCGGTCATTCCAAAGTAATTGAGCATAATGGAGCATTTTTAGTTGAGAGTTATGAGTTGCAGAGGAGATCACTGCCATGATGGTGGTCAGCTTTGTAAAAATGGAGGATAAGCTCAGCAGCCCGAAGGGTCCTGAGTCTTTGCTTCACAGCTCCCCTCTCACACATTGTGCCATTCAGAGCCCAGACGGTACATCCACCCTGTTCTGGGCACCCCACCATTGTCAGGGCTAGTTGATTTGAAAAGCCTTCAGGATTTTTTTTTTTTTTTTTTTTTTTTGCAGGCAAGTCAAGGCAATTTGCATTTGTTTCAGTCTCCGAGATCTTACAGGTCGATTGAGACAGGCGGATATCGAACATGCCAAAGGGGGTTTTCCTCTTCATCACCATCTTCATCATCCTCTCGTCTTTTTTGTGTTGGCCGCTCTCCTGCTGCGTTTCCCCAAATTTCTCCAGTTCATTGCAGCAATATTCTCTTTCGACTGAAAAATACTGATGGATCGAAAATTCTGACGAGCATTTTGCCACGATGCATCAAACTTGCAAAGATAAATATTAAATAAAATGGATTTAAAAGCATTAAGCTGCTTCTAAATTGTTTCCTCGTCTAAGAGATACCTTTTGTAATAATTTTAGGGTAGCGACAGCAGATTGAATAGAGGAGCCAGAGGCAACTGCCAGCCTTTCATTTCTTATCTGCTGGCAAGCAGCCTGCAGACAGGCCAAAGTTTGCCAGAGCTAAAGCCGAGACAGCTCTCAAACAAAAACACCTCATTAGCCTGAGTCTATCTTGTTGGACTCACCACCAGGCTTCCTTTGTTGTGCGCGATAAACTGCGAGAAAATGATTTTCACACAGGTCGGTTGGTTTATTTGCAGCATTATTCGCTGAGAAGTGGACAATCTGTGATGGCGTAAAAACAGCTCAGATTTGCAAGATTGGCAGGATGATTATTAAATGCACCGAGCTGCAATTGGTAAATATATGAAGAAGTTAGCAGGAGGTGTGTGTTTGTGAGGTGGGTCCGTCCATTAGCGAAAGGGGCTGTCACTCGGCGCTCTCATAAGATAAGGATCTCTCTAAATCTGGTGTTAACATGTCTTCTTCAGTGGGAAGAGGCCACTTAAGGATGTGACATCTCTTCAGCAGATGGGATGTCAGTGGGAGTCACCTGCTCTTGGAGGGAAAAGGTGGTGCCGGGATACGGCACCGAAGGTCATTTTTAGCTCCTTCTCGCGTCCTACGCAGGCCCTGGTCATTTTTAAAGGCCGTGCTCGGGACAAATATGATCTAACGAGACAGGGACAGAGTAAATGTTGAGGATGCTATTTCACATTGTCATCATTTAGATGACCACATGACGTTTTTGGACCAGTCAAAGGTAAATGCATTAAGCTTCGTTTGTTTAGCCTGTCAGGAGCATGTGTTTGTGTGTTGGCATTAAAAAGTAGGCTAAGCTTTTCTAAACCAATAATCTTTATCAGAGTTTTACGTGCTTTCCTCTCCTTGACTAAACTCCCTGAACTCTAAAATAGTGGTGTACTCCTGCCCAGACAAATAAATTATGGAAGTATTATAACTGTCCATGGTGTTGCGGTCCTGCCAACTTCTTAGACAGTAGGTGGGAGTCCGTCTGCAACCTCATTAGAAGGTTAGCAGTTATCAGTATCCTCTTAGATTTGTAGCCCCTCCTCACAACCTGGCTGGACCAGGACGGCTTGGTTCTCCTTTTCTGCGCCCCCTCCCCCCACCAGACACAGTGATGGCACTCCCTCTCCTCCCAACACTCTTCTCCCCTCTCCTCCCTCCCTTTCCTCTCCGCCGCAGGCAGACCCAGGCATGGGATCTCCATCTGTGCACAAAGGAGCCTCCTCTATCTGCATACGCTGCACATAAAAGGGCCTTTTGTCATGAGCTCTGCACACATGACCGTCCGCCTTTCACCCCGCTGGAAAAAAAAGATCACTCTCTCCAGCAATCCAACCCCACCCCCAACACCAGACTCAACCCCGTCCCCCGAACCCCACCCTACCAGATTTTCGTCTGCAGAGAGCGAACAAGAGCGAGCGAACGAGTGAGCGAGCGAGCAAGAGAGAGAGAGAGAGAGAGAGAGAGAGAGAGAGAGACTGTGAACTGTCTGTTGAATAGCCACGGCCATCAGATGGGGCTGCTTCCATCACTGCTGCAAACTTGTTTCCACCATTTTTTCCTGCTTCCCATCTGCCTTTTTCTTTCTGCCTCCCCGTGTCCTTGTGTGCACCCAGTGTGAGGCACCACTGTCTTTGCAGCATCAGCCATACTGAAATATGAATGTGCTCTCATTTTATCTGTCTCTCTCTTCCCTTCCAAAGTTTCTGGCATTTAAGGGGCATTAGTGGTTGGTTCTGTGCCAGGTTATCACCCTCCCATTACAGAGGCAGGCCATTCGTTTGAAAGCAGTCCGAGAGCTGATGCTTTTTTTTTTTTTTTTTTGCTCTCATTTTGATGCCTCCTGCCTTTTAACCCTTCAGCCCTGTGCTGCTGGAGGCATTTGTAATGTTTTCGTGCTAATAACAAAGGTTGTCGGCACACTTGAGACCCATATGAGGATGAAATGAGGTAGAACTCTCCACCACTGTGAGACAAATAGGCGCCATGCTGGTTTGGCTAATAAAGGTGACATATATTGGTGTTGGGTGGATACTGAGTCAAGGTGGGGATGGAGCAAAGAAACTCAGCCTAGCTAATTCACACTATCAAATGCATGGATGATGCTAGCAAAGAAAACACATTCCTCAGCGTTTTCTTTAAAACACACACACACAAACACACACACACACACACACACACACACACACACACACACACACACACACACACATACACACACACACACACACACACGCGGCCCTGATGCCTTGCTCCCAGCCAAACAAGTGTGCGATTTTGGAGAGCCTATTGCTCATGTTGCTGTCGCTGCACACGGGCCTGTGGTGGAACAGAAGGATGAGATTGACTTCTCCCTCCATGAGCATGTCCTCTGCATGACCCTCCTCCTCTCTAAGCTGGTGTAAAAGGTCAGGGAGTGTCACACCAGCGCTGCAGAAGCACCATCTGCACCTTTAGCATGACAAGAATAAAGAAAAGATGATGATGACTGATCTGTAGACCCTTTATGTTCCTCTGGTCTGCAATCACCAGCATCTCATCATGTGAGAGAGAAAAATTTTGATAATGAGTCATAATAAAAAAAATGTGTCAAACCCATAAAATGGTGATTCATTATAATTTAAATAGACACATGAAAGCAACTTTGCAGAGATGTATTAGAAAACAGACAATAAAAAGTAACTATCATTTCCTCTGTAAGATACCATCAGGGATATTTAGCTGTTAACTGTGCTTGTACCTCGCTCTTCCAGCTTTCCGGGGCTTAGACTCGCTCTTTGGCACAAACAACATCTGTGCAACCACCGATTAGCTAGAAAAGCAGCAGAACTCTGAGTCCCCCTCACCATGACAGATCAGATGTAGAATATGTTTCCAGGTGGCATTTATTGTCACGGTAACTAAAATTTGGACAGTCACATGAAGCAAAATACAGAGTTTAAAAATCAAAGTTGTAATTATAGTTATAAATGCCAAGGAATTTTTATTTTTATTTTTTATTTTTTGATAAATGAGGAAAATGATATCTGCAAAATACCTATAATCACACATATTACCGACTGGCACAAAAAGTTTTTCTGATGTTTATTAAGAATCCAAATAGTGAGTGAATTTTGAACCAGGTGTCGTAAATATACATCATTTATATTTATATAGAACACTGCAAAGTCATGTGGAATGTGGCTTAATTGTTATTGTTGTCAACTTTTTCTTTTGTTCTGTGCACAGTCAAACATTTCTACAGCCTAAAACTAAAGAGCATCTACTTATCAACAATATGACTGAGCTCACTTTACCGTGACAACCAGAGGAGAAAAGTTGTGAAAAATAGTTCTGATGGCTGAAGTCTCGGTGGCTGGATGTGGAAGATCAGGTGGATAGCATGTTTACCAAGTGGATTAAGTGTATTAGGTGTATGTTATGCTGTCCTCGGTAGAGTCAGGCTACAGAGTGTGTTAGATAATAAAACAGCACCCTGCACGCTGTTTGTCGAGGTGGCGAGCCAGAGGGCTGCTAAACTCTCCACTAACCTGCAGCGGAGACTTCGGCGTCGTGACGTGGTGTGTGAAATGCCTGTCGTTTTTGGAAAATAAAACAAAGCAACTAATGAAAAGAGGAGGAGAAAGGTAGGCAAAGTCCAGCAAATATTCTTCTGTGGATGTTGACAATTTGTCACAGTTTTTTTTATTTTATATATTTAATAAGTGAAAGAAAGTTGTTTTTTTCAATATTGTTTTTTTTCTGAACATGTTGTTTCTATAATTGGAAAAAAAGTCCGACATAGCTATTGAATTATGCTTTTTTGACTCACTCACAGGATATAAACTTACTTCCAACATGATTTTTGACTTTTAATAGAATTGCTGACACTGTGAGATGACGTTCTTGCCTTATCAGCCCCAAACTTGATTCTGTCATATGAAAGTTGCCATGAGGCAAGGTAATATGTGTGGCCACTGACAGAATGCCAGTTGTTAGTTACAGTAAGGGCGCGTCCCACTTTGGATAGGGTGTCCCTACTGATATCCAATAGGTCCACAATTTCCAGATTGTTCTCAGAGTGTGAGCCCAGCTTGCTCTTTTCCTCCTAATCTTGTCTCCGAACCCTGCGAGAAGCACCAAGGTGAGCTCGTTTTATTCCCGGGTAGCTGAAGCAAGTGTGCAAAGGTTTCTGTCCAATTTGTATTTATTGCATTTCATGCTTTGCCTGAACGTTTTATTTTGTGTCACTTCTTTAAATCGACAGATGTGGTTTTAACTAAACAAAATGACTGGAAGCAAATCAGAATTTGGCACAAAAAAGAAAAAGAAAGTTTGAAACATGGTGTCTAAAATGCCGATACAAGCGGTATTTGACTTCCATCCAATTTTCTCGGGATTTTTTTTTTTTTTCAGAAAATACATTTTTTTATTTCTTTAAATGAATATTTACATTTTCTGATGACAAGACATATTCAAGCAATATTACAAAAAGCAAAATTATTCAACTTTGTAAGTTGTTTGTCAGGCAGAATGTGTATTTGTCAGTCGAACTAAAAGCTGAAATATTGGTCGTGTAAGAGCCCACACACCCTCTCTCTGTCTCTCTTTCTCTGTCTCTCTCTCTGTCT
>BJFM01000021.1:11790-53093 GCA_016586285.1 Arothron firmamentum
CCCCCTTACTCTGGTAACACTTACCTGTCCCATATCCACACCCTGAAAAGCATTTGAATAGAATAGAATGCTTTTATTGTCATTGTGTAGTACAACGAAATTGTGGAAATTTGATGCTGGAATCAAAAGGAAAAAACGCGGGGTGCATTTGGCAGCTAGAACATCTTATATTGTGAATTCTATGACCTTGGATATTGTAAATTCCTTTACGTTTAGAGGCAGATAGACATTTGTGAGGATGCTCACAAAGGCATTCTTCAGCTTGTTTGCCCGTCATCCCCAAAATATTTTCAATGACCCATTTAAATCGCAGGTTTATGGGTCAACAATTCAAATCAAATCAAGTCTTCTACAAACCAAAAATGTGTGTCGGCCCTTTACTTCCTCTGTTTCACTCATAAATGTGTGTTTTTCTGTTTTATTTTACTCTTAGCTCATGTATCGAGATGGCAGCGCCTGAACACTCCTGATAAAAGCCTTCAAGAAAAAGCACCCCGAATCTGAGAAACAAAGGAGACTTAGACTGCTGACAGCTTTTGTTGCTAATGGGAGGAATGCTAATTGTTCCGGAGAGAGCAAAGATTTGATATGCAGCATCAAAAATGGCAGCATGTGAGCGCACTTAAGTACTTCCAGCGTTCCCTCGCTGTGCAAACCAGCAAGGTTTACTCTGCCTTCATTGTTGGTGTTAGTTCATGTGTTGGGATTCAGGATGCAGGGTTGCGTTTGTGGAGCCTGAAGCTTCCTGGAAATCACACAAGGTTCATTATCAAGCTCAAAAAAGACGGATGAGACAATGATTTCGATCCTAAAATAGAGCCCACACAAATGTTGAAGTTATTTATAGAATAGCAACAATTTTGCATTCGAGACAAAGAAGCAGCCGTTGATGGCGCCTCGCAAAGAAATATCCAGTCTGTATCTATAAATAGGTCGATTTTCTCGACTCACGCTGGTTGACAGCAGCCTCCAGAGATGCTGTCAGCCCGTCTGTCTCGATGAAGCTGTCTGTGCAGTCTCACCGTGGACTGGAATACCAGTGCTGTCATCAGGTCAGAATGATGGTGGGATTGATCTGGGAAAACCAAGCAGAGCCAAACACTCTAACTTGGTTGTGGTTGTGTATTGAAAGTGGGAAACGGCCTCGTTGCTCCTTCTTATGACCAAAGTAGGGTTAGGGTTTGTTCCGAGGAAAATGGAATTTGTTCCGCTATCAAAATGGGATGCAGTCTCATGATCAGAAAGAAAGCATGAAGAGCAAAGGGACACAGCACTTTTGCACAAACCTCACAATCGCAATTTTACACATTTACTTTCAGCGAGTCGTCCCAGCCAGTCAGGACACGGAAAATCGGCCTCCTGTTTGATCTGCATCTGGAAAATGAAGCGTAGCGTGCACACTGCGCTGCGCTGCCCCGGGTGCAGATAAAAACCGCAGCCTGCAGCACAGCGCAGTTGTCCTGATCCGGCAGCAGGCAGCAACAAACGTAACTGACTGCTGTTCCGTTCAGCCCGACGAAACTCCTCTGATGTCGTTCTGTTTTGTTCCGCACTGCAGCTTTCAAACTGGAAAAGGGGGCAGAAACATACTGGCTACCTCAAAATGGATGCAAACAACGTCTATGAACTGTCTGCTTCTGCTTCAGGGTGATCAACGCTGGGAAGAGTGCTCTGAATGAGGACCAGGCCTGCTGTGAGGTGGTCGTGGCGAGGAGGAGGCCTATGAGCTACTGTCCTCCTTCAACCCCCAGTAGGACCCCCAGCGCCAAGAGACGCAACTCCCTGCCCAACGGCGAGGGCGTGGGCCTCCGTTTGGACTACAGCAAGTTAGGAGAGGTACAACCATCTGATTGAGCAGATGACCATTAATTTTGAGCTTAAAAATACCGCAAATGGTGTGGTCCTTAATACATAGGCATGATCTTGTGATCTTCTAAAGTACACACTTGGAGGTCTGTACTTTGAAGTACACACTTTTTGCTATTGCTGCTGCTGCTGTCGCTGGCTGTGGTGAAATGCATTGTGGGCTGCCTAGCTGTCTTAAGTCCACAAAAGTCACGACTCCTGCGCACTTGATAAAAATGGGCAGAGCAGGTACGCTTTCTGGAAACAGCGAGGCATCCCACAATGCATTTCACCTCCCTGCGGCTCTGCGTCCTTGCATACTGGGAATCTCCTGTGCATCATTCAGCAGACCAGAACTAAACGCTTCACATGAAGGCGCAGAATTTTGCAGAGTTGTAGTTGGAATAGCTGCAGAAAGAATGCCTCCAAGCTCAGGTGTATGATGAAATACGCCCAACAAATGCGTGTGTGTGTGCGCGCGCGTGCGTGTGTGTGTGTTAGCTTTGCGTTTGACCACTGCAGTCTGAGTCATATTTTCTTCTCTCTACTCAAATTACAGTTTAAGGGTACATAGAATATTGCACTTACATGCTTGATGATGTATTATATTTAATCATGTCATGTGACTAGACAAATACGGACATACAGTATATGTGTTTTTCCCACCTTAAATTCGCCATACGTTTTCCTAATTGTGTGCAGGACACTGAAGGGTTTGTGTTCCACTACTGGGCCCTGTTTGACGGTCACGCTGGGTCGGGTGCGGCGGTCGTCGCCTCCCGCCTGCTGCAGCACCACATCGCCTGCCAGTTGCAGGCTGTCATTGACGTCCTGCGCAAAACGTCCTCCCTGCCTCCGACCGTGCTGGGGGAGGAGCCTGACGGCAACAACCCCTACCTCCAGGGAAACACCCCGGGCCCTCACCGGGCCCTGACACGGGCCGCCTCATTGCGCGGGGCCACGGGGACTCCTGGTTCCCCTAGCAGCACGCCGCCTCCGCCACGCTTCTTCAACGAGAAGAAGATCGAGCACGAGAGCCTGGTGGTAGGAGCTATAGAGAACGCCTTCAAAGAGATGGTGAGAGGTGCAACCCCTCCAGTTCCTCACCTGATTATTTTTCAATTCAGCTTTATTTATAGAGCGTCTGTGAGGTTGTCTCTAGGCGCTGCACAATGCACTTAGACCTGCTGTTAACAGATATAAAATCTAGATCTTAGATTTCTGTAATGGGATTTGTAGCATTTGCTGAGATGCAGCAAAACATGAATAGCATTCATTACTTAATTGATATTTTACTCACTTCTACCTGACATTCATGTTCATTATTTATTTTCCAAATGTGTTTGACGCTGAAACAACTGTTTTGAGCTTTAACCACTAGATGGCGACATTTAACCGCAAATGCCAGTTATAATACCAGAAGCAGAATTCTGTCATATGTGATGTTTTTCCTCTAGAATCCCTCTTATTAACTGCATGATTATTATAAATCTCAAACAAAGATTATCCAAACATTATCCTTTATCTTTTTTTTTCCTGCTATTTGCAGTTCCAGTGCCCATTTACTATGTATATTCTATAATAACTGGTTAATTTTTCCTAAAGCAAAACCATGAGGATAACGTGTGCTATTCATTTATAAAAACTTTCTATTTCATTTCCATTTCAGTAAAATAATTTTTTTGGCATAATATATTGAATTTGTTTTTTTCTTTTTGATCTCAGCTTGATGGAAGATTAACTCTTATTTTTACCTTGTTGCTAAATCTAAATCAACTCTGTGTCTTCATTGCCAGGATGCCCAGATCGAGAAAGAAAAGCAAGTCTACAACGTCACAGGTGGCTGCACGGCCCTCTCCGTTGTTTACCTGCTGGGAAAGCTGTACGTGGCGAACGCAGGCGACAGCAGGTGCGTCCAAGCACCACGTTTTCCATCAGCGTGTGGGATGAAAGTCGGGATTCAAATAGAATAAAATGTCCAGGTTACATCACAAAGCCGCTGGTTGTTGTCTGTGCGCACAGGGCTATCATCATCAGAAACAACGAAATCGTTGCCATGTCGTCAGAGTTCACGCCGGAGTCAGAACGGCAGCGGCTTCAGTTCCTGGTAAGAGATCTGCATAATCTGGTTTGGTCTGAAGTCTCACACAGGATTGGAAGTGAGTGATGCGCGTCTTTTTGAGTTAATGAAGGAGAAATTGTGAGTATTTGGACATCTGAAACAATGGAATAGATGGCCTGGATATGAGATGATTACAGTTAGAGGTCATGTGGGAGCCCTAAAGGGGCGGGACCTTGTTATTGCCAGTCACTATTTAAGCTTTATAAGTTCTGCTTTGTGACAAAAAAAATGGCTCAGAGTGAGTCATCGCGTCTATAAACCTACCTCTGACGTGGTCCCGTCCATCCGCAGGGGTTCATGCAGCCGCACCTGCTGGGAAACGAGTTCACACACCTGGAATTTCCCCGCAGAGTCCAGAGGAAAGAGGTGGGCAAAAAGATGCTCTACAGAGATTTCACCATGAATGGATGGTAAGTCGTTTTCTCTTTCACTCTCTCCTTTTCCCGCCCTCGAATTGACGCGAATGGGCCTGAAGCGCGGAGAGGCCCGCTAACGTCACGTGGCCTGCAGCCCTGCAGCTGCGTCTGTACCGCATGAAGCAATAATCTGCAAAAGATTTCATTACTGCGAATCTCTGCGGCTCTGGAGGAGATAGGATGGAGTGTTACAGCAGAGGCGCTGCGGAGCGCGCGTTTCTACGTGGGTTAGCGACAGGCTGAGGTGAAAGCCAGTAATGAGCCATTAATGCTCTCACACAGGCACACACTCTGACCTCTGACCTATAGCTCCCAGGCTGCACAGGTTGAAGTTGCTGGTATTCATTTTTTGTTCATTAAACATTTGAGAACGTTACTGATGAATATAATGTGTACGTGAGAGCATATAGAATATCTTTTTTTGTGTCCATAGTTCAGCAAAAATATCTGAATCTGGTCTTTTTAAAGTTTCTTTGATGACGACACACCCTGAGCTGAAAAGGCAACAAACATGAAGTATAAATGGAGGAACTGTTAGCTCCCATGTTAGCACAACTAAGTGGAAGTTGGTATTCTGGCCACGTCTGATTGAACTTCGCGTTCATCAGCTCAGTCATCTGAGCGTTGTCAGATCTCAGGCTTCCATTATTGCACGTCTGTACTCTGGTGTACTCATGTCTGCCTGCTTGTACGCAGAAATGTCCCTCAATATTTGCACTTCATAAGCAGTTTTTCAACCATAACAGGGATGTCTGTCTTATTATTGATATTGTAATTGTTGTTGTTCAGTGTGAACTGTTAATCATTGATTGATTTGCAGTGACACTTCTTTAACTGTAGAGGGCGCTCTTGCTCCCTTCCTTTACACAGCTCCTTGGAGAAGCCTTTTATTACCATTTATGTAATTTCTTAAACATTTTATTAAATATGTCCACATACATATCTTAATTATTTGATTGATTTATTGTATTATCTGCTATTTTCTTACCCTATTACCTTGCATGTACTTCCTGTTTCTTCCCTTTCCTTTTGGGCTGGAAACGTTGGTGTCAAGCTTTCAGAATAATTATTATATAACATTTTGTTGAAGTTCACAGAAGCCTTTGGATATCATTCAATCACGAACTAAGCTTTCTTTAGGAAATAATTTTGATTAAACAGCCTTGTTACTGTATTACTGAAGGGCTCGTTGCTATGTTACAGCTTAATTCTGGAGTTAATGAAGCTGCTGAAGTATCCGCCGCAGACCTTTCTTGATGTTAGCATTTCAATAGTGTTATAAAAGGAAGTCTTTTAGGTTGCCTTGAAGCGTCACTGCGATATTTGGTGCTTCAATCAGAAAAAGAAGCTTCCGTCATTGCCATGGTTGACTTTTCTCTTCCCAAACGCAGGGCTTACAAGACCATCGACGATGAAGACCTCAAGTTTCCACTGATTTATGGGGAAGGAAAAAAGGTGGGACTGTGCACATCTGCCCCTGAATTCTGACTTGATGGAAAAGAATCGCCTATGCTAACAAGTAGCATTTTAGCTGGAAGCTAAAGCCTCCTCTGTTGTGCAGGCACGGGTGTTGGCCACAATCGGCGTGACCCGAGGACTCGGAGATCACGACCTCAAAGTGCACGACTCCAACATCTACATCAAACCTTTCCTCTCCTGCTGTCCTGAGGTCAGTAGCATTCCATCTAGGAGCGAACAAACACAAATGTTGGCAAATTACCTGCAGCAGAATAAACAGCTTCCTATTCCAAGCTAAATTATGCTCAGCCAACATCTGCGCTGGGCTGGAGCCTCTGCTTGATGTCACCTGCTGCTGGCTTGATATCACCAAAGCGTGTGCAAAGCTAGCTCCCGTTGCTGTTTCAGGTTAAGGTTTATAACCTGACGCACTACGAGCACGGAGCCGACGACGTCCTGGTCATGGGAACAGATGGACTCTGGGACGTTCTCTCCAACCAGGAAGTAGCAGAAGCCGTCACCACGTTCCTGTCCAACTGTGACCCCGACGATCTTTACAGGTGTGTAGTTTGCCGATTGCCTCCCTACTGAGGCCAGAGTTGGGATAACAATCGTCTTTCCTGTGTCGTGCAGGTACACGATGGCGGCGCAGGACCTGGTAATGCGTGCACGCGGCGTGCTGAGGGACCGAGGGTGGAGGATCACCAACGAGCGGCTGGGTTCCGGCGACGACATCTCGGTTTTCATCATCCCCTTGATGTACGGTAACCGGCAGGCCTGAAGGGGGAGCAGAGGCCCTTTGAAGGCAGCAGAACTGATCCGGGACCTGTAATTCTGTTTCTCTTTCCGTGTGCCCATCGCACCTTCCTTTCCCTACCGAGGGAACATTAACCGTTGAATCCAGATGTGGAGTCTAGAGTTCAGCATCTCTGCAGGGGGTCAAAGGTACCAAATTTAGCTGCTCAGGGGAATCCAACCATCACCAGAGAATCCATGTAGATTAAATTAGGCCGCGTCGGCACCCCTGAAGCTCTGCAGCTCTGCAGAGACGAGAGCTGAAACCCTTAAACTCTAAAACTCTTAAATGCACTTCATGTCTCTCAGAAAGCGAGCTTTCCTCTTGTATCCGCTCTTTCTGTGCGGAGAAAAATGGCCTCTTTTGGACTTTGTGTTTTTTAGCTAGCCGTTTGTTGTCTTCCAGTCTTTAAGCTAAGTTTCACAAACTTTTTAAAGGTAGATGCCGCTGAGAGTAATGAAGATGGATGACCATCGCCACCTCCTCCCGTCCAGCGCCGGTGACCTTTCTGTAGCCAAAATCCGCAAAAAAAAAACAAACCTGTGCACTGAAACGCAACGTTTATGGGGGAAGAATTCTGCGTCTTATCTGACCTTTGCTGTGTCCATAGACAGATAGAGGTGTTTCATTTGCTCTTTTCTGGCTTAACTCTCCATGAATGGGTTACAAACGTTGACCAATCATCAGTGGGGGGGAAAGAGGAAGATCTTCTTTGCAACGGGGAAGATTAATTGAAATCCCGAATTGTAACCCTAAATATAATGAAATACAATCACAGACATGCTGTGGCGTGCACATGCTGTAGCAGCTGGTTGCTAACGTTTCGGGAGTGCCATGTTTGGACGTAGTGATCTCATGCGTCTGTGCGCGCAGATGTTTGTGGAGATGACTGACGGTCCCGCTGCGCTCCGTTTGGACTGACTTTGTATTTAATGTATCAAAGATGTTAGTCGTTTGTGTTTGTGAAGGTACAGAGACCACCCACCCGTATTTACGACGCTGTTTTTCCTTTAGCATCCCAGACATTTAGCCTATAAGAGCTAACGGTGCGAGATTACGAAGGAACCGGAGGCCAGAGGTGAAGCCGAGTTAGACATTATTTTGTTCATTTTTGCACTTTTTGCGTGAAGACTTCCAGCAATTGCACGTTTTAATATGTTTAATTCAAAACTGCACAGCGAGAGATTAGAATAACGCTGACTGGATAATAAATTATTGACTTTCTAATCAACAGTTATGACTTAAACGGGTAGTTCACCCAAGAGTGAATCACAAAGGCGACCCAGGGGCGGGTGGAGTTCTTCCTGCAATGTGCAGTATTCATATTTAAACTGTTTATGGAACGTTTTAACCTGGAAACATTCTATAAACAATGTATTTTGTAGTGAGTTTGCTTATTTTCTGTTACCATTTACTACAGTTAAATGTAATTAAACCCCAAGAAGCACTTTCCAGCGCCTTTATCAGCATAGCGAATAGTTAACAAGTTTCAATTTGGGGCATAAACCCCCTGAAGTGGCTGAATCCAAAGATTATTCGGACAAATGAAATGGTGCTAGGATGAGAAAAGCCATCATTAACGGAAAAGTTTTAACATTTTTGGCCACGTCTGACCTTTGGTAGCAGTTAATGGTGAACTAAACCAGTTAGTGCACTTTTGAAAAAAAAAAGAAGCGAAACTACACAGAATCTTAAACTTTTTTCTCTATGTCACAAATGTGCCACTTAGCATAGCTGACAGTTGTCTACCTGGTCCACGCAGCAGTCATTTACACTGACTTCAAGTTCATACGGTGCATTTTCCCCTTCTGTACATTCCATAATGCTAATATTTTGCATATTTATTACTGTAATATGTCTACACATTGCTTTTTGTTTTGTTTTGTCTGGCAAATATGTTTCACCAAATAGTCTGAGCCATTTGACATTTACCAATGATTTAATCTCTGATTTATTGAATGTCTTTTTTTTGTGTTTTAAAAGATATTTTATCTTCATTTCTTTGGTCAAAAGTGCCCCGCTGCCACGCCAGCATCATCTCAGCATGTGTTACAGTTTAACAGGCTGTTTTAAGGGAGCGACCCAGTGTCCGCCCACGCCCAGGGCCAGTGATCTTGACTGTGCACGTGCAGAGGCAGCGTCTCGGCGGGGCATCGGGATGAATGTTGAACCTTTTTGATCCGTCACGTAGCCTTTTTTCTCTCAAATGAATGTCCAAAAATACATCTAGGGTTTATTTTTGCCATCGTGCTGTGCCACCCAGCTGCTGCACGTTGACTCAGGTTCATTTTAATGCGTCATTGAAACTCCGCTGCTGTTCAAGAGCCCTTGTGGAGAAGGGGCGGACCCTCAGAGTTGTTCTGTTTGCAGAGGAGGAAGACTGTTGTTTGAAGGACGCTCTTAGACTTGAAATTTCATCCTTCAATCTGACTGTAGATTTCCCTCCCTGGAGTTGCTTGTATTGTGAGCGTAGCTGTTTATTTCCACCGAAAAACCAAACGGTTCCTCTCATGGGAATTTCTTTTTTAAAAAAAGCTGTAGGGCTCTGATCTTTTCTCTGTAGCAAAGAGGACGTGTAATCATTTTTAAATGACCCTTGTGCCACCCCCGACTTGTTCTTTTGTGAATGTGCAAAGTACATTTTGTATAACCTAAATTTTACGATATTTTTAATGTTTACATGTGGGGCGTTGACAGATGGAGGGACAAGGAAGGACTTACCTTCAGTGTTGTTTTCCAGAAATAATAAAAGTGAATATTAAAGTCGACTGTAAAAAAGAAAAAAGTGTTTCATTTAATGATCAATCAGTATAATTTTTATAATTGAGGTTCTTACTGTGTCAGTCAAAATATTTTTTTATTTTTCTATATTTATTGCCTCTTATTTCAAATATTTCTTCATTGAAGTATATTGAATTAGCTGAAATCTTCCACTGCGTCAATGAACATTTTGCGCCATCTGGTGGACAGCAAGTAAAAACAATTCCAAGATAAAGAATTGCATAAAAAAAGCACTCGCGAATGGTGTAAAAAAAAAATAATAATAATAAACTAGATTTTTTTTTATATAACACATATCATGTATAATATACTTTCTTTTGATCTAAAGCTCTTAAACGTATTCTGTTTATACACAGAACACTTTAACAAGCCGGGAAGTCCTTTTATAGGGTGTGGTCTGTGTACAAAATGATTTAACTTATATTTGCTATGATGCCTATGTTATTATAATCTATGCAGATGCAAATTTGTAGACTGTGGATCATCTGTAATCATCTCCACGTCTTTACGCCTGGGTATACTCGATTCAACGCGAGGAAAGCACAACCTCCCCTCCAAAAAAACAACAGAACTATGAAACTATATTTCATAAACAGAGACATTTTCTCAGCAGACGCGATGAAACCGTCATATATTTTCTTCTCTATTCCTTATATTGTTCTTCAAAGCGCACACTTGGTCCTGTTTCGTTCCACCGCCGTTGGTCACCAGCGCCAGCAAGGCAGTAGATTGCGCAGTCATCTCCACAAGGGGTAATATGACAACCCAACAGCACAAACTACTACCTCAGCCAGCACCTGGCCCCCTCCGTGGCTCCATTGTCCTAGTTCGGCTTTGCTGCGCTGCGTCTCCATCCGGCCTGTGCCGGTGTGCGTAAAAGCGCACGGCGAAACAGACGTGTGGAAAAATCCGCAATAAAACGAGACAAAAAAAACCCCACCCAGAGCGTGGAAAGGACATGTCCCATATTTCCTCATATGTCCTCCGTTAAGGTGACATATGGCAGCAGGTAAGACCAGGAATCAGTGGCAATATCCTGAGAAGGCGCAGACGACACTACTGTCCGCAGGCGGTCTTATTTCTCGATCTGAAATTATGAATCAACGTGTGCACACATTTCCACATTCATTAAATCGTTTTTAGATACAGTATGTACAAAAACGAATTACTGTGTAAATCAATGCAGCCTACCAGAAAGACGCTATAAAGTCCCGTTAAAAAAGCGTATACATTATATAATATTACTTGAATTTTGGTATAGGGAAAATCCCTCCACCTTTCTACCCTGCAGCTGAACTGCAGCAGGCTGTTTTGTAACCTATTGTCTGTTTCTGTGTCCGCAAGGTGGCCAAAGTTGTCCCGGGATCACCCGCACTCGCTCCATAACCACGAATACGCAAAGCAAAAATTAAAAAAAATAATAATTAAAAAAAGGAAGAAAAAAACCCGTGCGTGACATATGCAGCGGACCGATGCGTCTTTTCCTCTGTTTAGTCCCGTCCCCCCCCAGAGGCCACCGTAGGTCCAGGTGCTGAAAATGAGTAGAACTGGCGGAGCGGAGTGGATAAAATTCGCGGGGACCGTCAAAAAGGGTGTCCAAAAGTGAGGTTAGGAAAAAAACACCGAGGTCTCACTCGTGGGGAGTTTCCGAATACCACCAAGGGACACGGACAGCGCCCTCATCTGGTGGGTTTAAAGTTTACAACCACTTTACAATTTATGTTTGCCATATTCAGAAACTCCCCACGAGTGAGATGTCGGTGTTTTTTTCCTAACCTCACTTTTGGACACCGTTTTTGACGTGTTGCCTTAAACGTTTATTTCAATATAAGAAATTTTAGGTATTTGAAAAGAATTATAAGGGGGGAGCAGTGTGAGTGTGAGTGTGAGTGTGAGTGAGTGTGTGTGTGTGTGTGCGTGCGTGTGCGTGCGTGCGTGCGTGCGTGCGTGCGTGCGTGCGTGCGTGCGTGTGTGTGTGTGTGTGTGTGTGTGTGTGTGTGTGTATTTTATATATAAACACCTTTGTTTGGCCAAAGAAAACGTGGCCACTAAAACAGACAAAAATGTATAACACTTCAACATTAAGCTGTTTTGAACATCAGCATGTAGTGCAAAAACAAAATAAGTGTTCTAACCGGAATGCACTGTTATAGCCTTAATGACTTACCGGGACAAAACAATGGTTCTGTTGAAATGCGCCGGGACACAAGACACAAGGCTCAAAACCAGGACTGCCCCAGGTGAACCGGGACATCTGCTCACCCTACCCTGAGGAAAACCCGAAGTGAACACCATGTTCCTGATGCATTAATTGAAATTAATATGTTGACTGTGACAATATTTTCTGTAGTTGCTCATCAGGATACCTGATTTGGCTGATTTTCACATTTTAGATTCAAGGTTATGACAGGTGTAGTTACTCTACAGATTTTGCAAAATGTTCAGTAAATTATATATTATCAAAATACCAGAATTAATAGCTGATTAACAGATACACACACAACACCATCAGGAAGCTTTACACAACTTTATTGAAGACTGTGTATAAATACACATGCACATTTCAAATGTAAACCCCAGTGAACTCAGGTGCAGCTAATCCCGACCCATCCCCTCCCTGTCATGTTGTCATGCAAGGACGTCTATTTTTTTTTTTTTAATTTTTACAAAAAAAGAACATCCTTTTTATTTAAAAAATATTCCCTCCCTGATGAAAGCACAGGCAAGATTGTATTCTAGTGTGTATGTGTGGATGTCAGGGTCTTGCCATTTTAAATATACTGTTTAATATTAAATGCTTACATATAAATAAATAAACTTTTATCAAATGTGCACTCACAGAGTGACCTCTTATGTACAGTATTGTATAAGCCTATAGTAGCGATGGTATCTCAGTATAATGGGGTGAGCCGCAGCCACGTAAAGGCAGCGTTGCAGCAGAGAAAAGCCCGCTGGAGTCAAAGTGTAAATATGTTCATGAAGGCGGGATGGCAAACACAGAATCATGATAATGACAACATTACAAAGGAAACATTCCACTGTGGAGGAGTCTGCAATGATCTGTTGCTCCGTATTTTCCCCACCAGTGGCTGAAAGGCCTCTGAGGCAGGCTCACCCCATTGTTTTTTTTCCCTCATTTCTCCATCCTCAAAGCTCAGGACCTCTGAAAAGCTACGCATTCAGCAGCGCTGAGGACCTGCTACAATCACATTCAAGCAAACCAAGAAAAAAATAAAACAGATCTGGCCTGATTAGGAAGCAAAAAGGCATCAAACACGTGTCTGGTCAGTCAGGATACATTCTGGCCCTCTTGAAAACAAAATAAATGGAGGTGATATCACATGTGAAGAAACTGGACATTCATATACAGCTGTGTGTGCAGGGAAAACAAAGGATTGATGTGCAAAGACAAGGCGTCAGAGACGAAACATAACAGCTGAAGTGACGCCAATGTGGGATGTCACCCAAAACCTAGAGTTTCTGATCTCTTGGCGCCTCCGGTGTTGAAGGGAGAGAACTCAGCCTGATTCTCTGATAACTGAAGGACAGTTTAGAGTTTTAGCTCCAGATCTCAGTGCCAGTCAGTTTTTGCTAATTCATGTAGAATCTTTCAACTTATGCTGTAAATTTTTCAAGATATGAATGTCTATTGGATTTCTGCATCCCTTTCATAAAGGCAGCATCCTTAGCATTGAATATGGAAAACAAAAACTGTAAACTGAAGCATGTCTGCAATATGACACTAAAAAAGATGACTAGTTGTTGATTGTGCAAGCTAAAACAATTTAGCACATCATGAGAACCCAAACTTCAGTGTTAAAAATATTTACAATTCGGTATTAAAATATGACAAAGATGCTCCCAAATATATATTTAAAAACACAAAAAGGAACTCAAAAAAAAGCAAGAGGGTCATTCAAAGCAAAGCGTCAAAGTAGCTTAAAAAAAAAATCATCCTGGTTCAGTGAGTCTTTTCAGGTGAGGTTCAACAAATGACCATGACGATACTCTCTCTCACACACACGCACGCACGCACGCGCAGTTTTACTCACACTGGCACACACACCGATTCAAACACGAGAGGGCTCTGATTCACTGCATACCCTGGCAGCGCCCTGACCGAACAGCTGTCCTCCTCACCGTGGCTCTGCCTATTCGAGCCGCCGGGTGGTGACGGGCGGATCGTGCTGGCCATGCTGTGCATCCATATGGCTTTGGATGGAAAGATGCTAGTTGACTAGTTTCTCTCTCTCCGTTTATTCTGCATCCTCCCTTTTACCTCAGTTGGCTTTCATGGCCACGTCTCGATTGGGTGCCTCTTCATCCTCTCTTTCCTGGTCATTGTCGTTCTTCCGGCACCTGTTTTCGTTGAGGTCCTCCTCATCGCTTTGAGTGGTGGCACCTGAGGCAAACAAGGCACCCTTGGCACAGGAGAAAGTATTACCCTCTGCTCTCATAATGCCTTCAGTCTCCTCTTCCTCCTCTTCCTCCTCCTCTTCTTCCTCCTCCTCTTCCTCCTCCTCTTCCTCCTCTTCCCG
Source organism: Arothron firmamentum (assembly GCA_016586285.1). Taxonomy (NCBI): domain Eukaryota; kingdom Metazoa; phylum Chordata; class Actinopteri; order Tetraodontiformes; family Tetraodontidae; genus Arothron; species Arothron firmamentum. The sequence goes on from BJFM01000021.1 coordinate 25,747, forward strand.
GTCGAGAGCAAAGTATCCAGTTCCTTTCACAGTGTCCTGCCGCTGGTAGAACAGCACATAGCCCGCTTTCGACTAAAGATGGAACAGAAATGGACAAAATTAGAGCTAGAAACCACCAAACATTTGAACAAAGTAGTGATTCTATGTGCTCAACATGCAAAAGTGTCACCAGAGTAGCCGTGAGTTTGAGCGCACACAAAAACTCACCACTATCTGATCTTCACTGGCAGGAGACACGCTGCTGTCATCAAAGTAGTACCACTTCCCATCATCTTTGTTCTTAGCGTAAGCAGTATCTATCAATAGGATGAGAAAAATGAGAATATTCCTCATGCAGAAGTAGACCTCTGCATAAGTGGAAGGAAAAACTTACGAGTGTAAATGTAAATGGATCTCTGTCATTCACACTCTTTCTCCAGTTAAAATGGCTGTTTAGCAACAGAGCAACAGGCTGTGGTCTTACTTACAGTGGCCTCCCCCCATTCCGCCATAGTGGTTGGAGACAGCAATCAGGTCATAGCGACAGGGCCCAGCGTTGGGGTTAATCAGGAACTCGGACATGTCCAGGTCTCTGGAGGAGCACATCACACCAGTTTCTCTCAGCTTTGAAATCTGTAGCGTTGCATTGGGCCGTGTGACAGCAGTGTGCCGCTGACGAGCGATGGCCTGTGGTTTGGGTTAGGCTAATTCAAAAACTTGCTCAGTTGTCTGTACCTGAGTGGGAAATCAACAAGGGAATCCAGTTTATCCCTCATGTATCTGCTGTAGGAGAAGCGTTTCAGGTGGACAACCAGCACCGGCGGCAGAGACCACAGGTCCAGTTTCTTGGTGGCCTGTTGGTGTTGCTTGCAGTTTGGACAATACCTAAAAGACCAACACACACACACATATATAAACAAGCACTGCTAAGTGTTTGTTTCAGGCATTGTTTGGCCTTTTTTCCCCCACCATGGGTCCTCTGCTCCCAGTTTTTCCTTGGTGGTGAACAGCTCGATGCAATCCTTCAGCTTGAAAAACGCCTTCTTCTGTGGTTTGTATTCCATGCTCTCGTGCTTATCAAAGTCCTGTGTTGAGTCCATGTACAATGAACTTTTAGAAACCAGTCTGAGCAGTGCAAAAGTGCCTTACTTTAAACTGAAATGATACTTTCGGGGTTTTGAAATGTAACCAGTTTTATAACACTGCTCACAGAAGAGCTTCTGAAAGTGGTGTTACCTCGACAACAGTCTCGTCAAAATATTTCTTCTTAATTTCTGGTTCCCAGTCAAGAGAGAGATAAGAACGGTCTGTTTCAAAAGGGACAAAACGTAGATGCACAGTTACATATTCATCTTGAAGTTATTTAATGTAAAATTATGGCATGGTGTAAGTTTGATGTTATCACACAGACACAGCCTTATATATTCCTCTCAGGCCTTACCACTAAGTCGGAGGTGACCCTCGTCGAAGCGGATCTGTCTGGTGTCCTCCTTGATGAGGGAGTGGTCCGTTTTTCCCATGTTGTTGAACTGGAATGTAAAAAGTCTCTTCCTGTTGTGGCCGGCTGTCTGTGATGCTTTGGTGGAGTTCTGGGGACAGACCATGCCGTTTTCCAGCTCGTTGTCTCCACCCACAGAGTCCTCCGATTGGCTATTGTCGTTCTCGGAGGGCAGCTCCTGGTCCTGGCTGGACTCATCATCCTGCTCGTCTGTCTCCATCTCACCTGAGGGAAGAGATTCAGGTTTCACGACTGTGAGACAAAGTAAGGTGTGCAGATAACATATTTGTGTGTGTGTGTGTGTGTGTGTGTGTGTGTGTGTGTGTGTGTGTGTGTGTGTGTGTGTGTGTGTGTGTGTGTGTGTGTGTGTTTGCGAACACACTCACTCGGTGACCCTTCTTCCAGCATTCCATTAGTGGCATTTCCATTGAGAGCGTGTTGTTTCGAGGGTTGTATCTCCTCACAGTCCTGTTCATCCTCCTCCACTGAAGATTTAACAAATCGACTGCCAACACAAAAATATCAAATCCATTTGCTCAACAACTCTTTTTTAGGCTATGGTTAACTTATATCATTCATCTGAAGATCAGCACCACTCCACAATGTCTCTATAATAAACGGACATACCAAAGACGCAGCAGCAGCATGTTGTAGAATTTTTCTTCGCTAAGTGTTCTAGGGACGGCGATGAGGAAGGGCTGTCCAAACAGTGTTGTGCTGGTGTGGTTATATCCTGATTGTTTGTACTTCTCCCTTAAATGCACTGGGATTACTACGTGGTCTGTGTCCTCCACCCTGTTGACCGCCAACTCAAATCTGCCCAAGAAGGAGGAGCTCTGATGAAATGTCTTAGTTGATTTAACGAGGGCTGGGAACTTTAATACAGTAATTAAAGTCAGTGTGCATGTCAACACTCACACATAGATGTCATCTCTCTCCATGATGCTGCTCAGGTTTTCATTGGTGGCAAAGATTCGGTGGAAACGGTGATTATAGATGTCAGTTACAATCATCTGGTCAACGACAAAAGAAATCAGAGAACTCAAACACGTATAGTTATAAGAACTGGGCTAGCTTGTAATATATAATAAAAAATACACATATGTATATTTTTGTGTAGTATTGCCAGTGCTAACAATGGAGTTACCTTGTCAGCAGGAACCCCAGACAGGTTAGAGAGGGAGTAACACAGGTCAGAAATGTAGCCCACCTTTGGCACAGTCAGTTTGTACTGAAAGAGAAACAGGTTGTCATCTGCATGTCTTGACATAAACTCTATTGTTTGGATGTTTATTCTCCCAGTTACCTGTGTGGGTTTTGCAAGAGGGTCCAGCCTGACCAGGTAGACCTCCAGCGTGCGCTCCTTTTTCATGGGCAGGGGGAGCGTCAGGTAGCAAAAGGGATCAAAAGTCACAGAAACTTTGAAGCACACGGGGCACACCAGAGTGGACTTGAAGAGGCCATGGAAGATGTCTACAATGATGGAGTCATTTCTCTTGATGTGGTTCTCCCACGCCTCCTCTGCTACCACCTGGGGAAGAACAAGCCGACTATTAAATATATATCTAATAATATGGACCTCACATTATAATTTGTTTTATTTTATCACCTTATCAGGCCTGCCATTAGCATCCTTGAGCTGGATGTAGGGTTTCTTCCTGATGCGGTTCAAATCCTCATGAAGGCCATCCAGGAGAAAGGCCAAGAGCTCATGAGAATCCTGCTGTTGGTAACCCGAAAACTGAGGTGCAAAACGGCCAACTTGGGTCTGAAAGTGAAGAAAACAATGGAAAATATGACAATGAAAATACACCAAAAGCACAGGAAAGAGAAAAAATGTCATATTTGCTAATGGAAACTAATAAAAGACATTTTCACTGCAGACCCAAATCACTGATTGAGTAGAGACCAAAACCATTTGAAAAATTAACAATAGCTCCAACTGAAGTTTATCTGGTTACTCACCTTGAAAGGCCTCGGGGTAACATAGCTGTATTTGCCCGACCAAATTTGTTTGATGAGCTCAGCGTAGGCTCTGGCAATCTCTCCCTTCATGCCAAGTGGGTTGTCTTCATTCAATTCATCCGTGTACTTGTCTTTGAGGAAGTACTCCGTGAGTGGTGGGATATTACTTAAACACTGAAAAAGTAAAAAAAAAAAAGCCAATGATGGGTTTTATTCCTTTACAAGCAATGCTTCTTGTAAAAAGTCATCATGGCATTGAAATGACCCAATTTCTAAAGGACATTGATCCCAAATGTTTCTGGTACCTGTACTGCTGAGTTCATAAAGCAAGTGTTGCCCAGGTTGGAGAGCCCACAGAGGCCTGAGCGCTCGCTCTGTCGGCTCTGGTCGGGGTAGTCATAGCTGTTGCTGTAGGGATGGTATGATGGGAGACTATAGCTCGAGTTCTTCAAACTGTGCAGTAAGCATAGAAAAATAAACAGGTTAGTTGCACAGGTAAATAGTATTCTTTAAACTATCCCATTATTGTTTTATTCCTAATTTAGCAACTAGGTATGTACTTTAAAATACAGCCAGGAAAATCAAAAGCATCCAAAACACAGATTCAATATGTCCCATGCCCGCTCTCAGAAAAGTTAAAGTAAGGCTAACTGCAGCACTCAGCAGACCTCTGAGATGGATGCAAGGTAGTGCTGGTTGTTCCATTTTCCCACGAGTCGAGAGAAACCACTGCAATGGCGCTGGAGTTAGTAGCCTCGCAGTTTAGCACACAGTGGTGCTCCACCCTCCTGCTGTCCAGCTCCACCGCCTCAGGCCTCAGGCACCACCAGCAACACAGGAGCATGACATCTCAGCCCCGCCCAGATTCGCACCAGACCACATGTCCGCATGAACCTACCCACCAGCAGTCCGGGAAGGGTTAAACTATGGTCCGGTTTGGAGCGTCTGGAGCACAAAAAGCCAGGTTTTGTAAGGCTGAGTGAGGGAAAACTCCACTGTCGGGCTAACTCAAACCAGCGCTGCTCCAGTAGTAACATTTAGCATATCCAAACCAAGTTTATGTTGAAATAAGAAGTCCGGCACAGGCCATCCAAACACATACTTCCACTCTCATTCAGCTCATCTTCTCAACCCCCTGCGTCAGATCCCATCCCACCATTCTGTCCCGTCCTTCTCTCTGGTCCTCCGCTCCTCCCTCTGGCCTTCCTGCTGCTCTGCTGTTACGGCTACCAGCGGATATTTATAGCAGCATCAGCAGCAAGGATGCTCAAGACAACTGCTACTAAAGCTGGAGGTGTACACAGAGGGAGGGAGAGAAAGAGAGAGAGAGACAGGCAGAGAATGGGGGAGGGGCAGACGAAATATGGGGGGAGCTGACAGAGAAGAAATAAGATGGGGAGGAGGGAGCAGATGATCCACTGCATTCAGCAAAGGCTGCAGTGCACAGTGTGATGCTCCCTACAGAATTACATAAATTAATGCAATAATTCAGAACGGTCACCATTAATCCGAAATCTTTTACTGTATATACTAACATCTAATTCTTTATTCTGTTTTACATTATGTATAATCTTTCCTTTTTTTAAAGGATAATTCCTGTTTAATATGCAAAAGCAGAATGGGGTGAATCTAAATAAATTAAACCTCCAAAAAGAGCTACTTCCTTGTGTAAGCACAGATAGAGACAGTGAGAAGAGCTGTGTGAGATGAAATGTATTCTGAAGGTCACCTAAGACCGCGGAAAATGTGCAACGCCAACAAGGTGAGGGGGAGAGGTACAAAGAGAAGTGCAGAAAACCAGCTGCCCAGCCCAAGCTTTTTAAGCTTTTGTCAGTAAGTCAGATGTGAGTGCACCACGAGTGAGGCTTAACTCACAAAAATACGCCCAATTACAGAAATAAGATGTTATATAACACAGGCCACTTCACAAGGGGGAAAAGGGGTCCCTTGCATAACTCCCAGAAAATGACAGCTCTGTCTGGTACTACAGTGGTTCAGGGACAGGAGAGATGCTGGGAGTGAAGATCCCATTTCCCTCAAGTCACCCACTCTGTGCAGGAAGAAAGGGTGCCTGGAAGCTTATGCCAGAGAGAAAATAAAGCAGAGACAAGACCCATCTACAGTCCTGACATGCAAACAGTGTTACAGCAACATGATCACGATCAACATAATGCATACTCCTTAATGCTTGGACAATAGCAATCTTTCAGGCTAATCAATATTACAGCCCGACCCGGAAATTAGCCATAGCTACACTCTGCAGGTAGGGTGAGTAAGGAAATAACAAGCAGGTCTACTGGACAGCAGGGGTGAAAGCTCCAACCAGAGTTGAGCAATGCTCTATGGTAGAAGCAGACAAGGAGTCTTAACAAGACAATCTTCATTTAGGCTGCAGTGGCAGTCAGAATCTGGAACAAAAGCTCAGAAAAATGCTGAAGCTGCATTACAGAGGATATAATCATGAGAGTTGATGCGATGATCGTGGAAAAGAAAATACAAGCGTCACTGGTGGGTCCCGTATAAGCCTCCCTTCAGTCAGCACTTACAACTGAATCTGTGTAATCATGAGATGGTTTAAGCCCTTAAAGAACAGCCAGAGACAGAGCTGTATGTAATAATGTTTGACAACATCACCCAGGGATGCCAGAGCATAAAGTGACAAATTAGACCAAATTCACAGACTGTCTCCAGCTGTTGCCATTCAGACCCACCCTTTGACCCTTAGCCCTCCTACTAGGCCTTACTTCCTGCTGTTGAAGCTGCTGTTATGATTGTTTGTGAGAGATGAAGGGGAGATCTTTGGCAAAGCAGAGAGATTGGAAGCACCAGATGACCTTCAAAAGATAAAGAATAGATCATGAGTTAGAGAAAATAAGAAGCCTTTCCAGGAAGGTGTGAGTGTGTCTATTAAATAAAACTGAGATGGATTAAAATAAATATAGGGATGTGTCAGCAACCAAAATTTGAGCAAAAGGGTTTGAGGCAAACTACAGGGAGGAAAACTTTGAAAAAGATGAGGTAATGCAGTAACAGAACAGCTACAATCTGACAGTTCAAATTTGCATTTTTCACAAAAAGACATTCCAGAGAGGTGCCCCAAGGAGGAGTTCTGGTGCTGTTTTTTTATCTGAGCAAATATTAAGTCCCTAATGTCACAACAGGATGTAAAATTCCTACTTCTGCGGTGACATCTATTCCTGAACCAGGTGATGCACTGTTCATTTACTTTGGTGCTGTGGAGCCAGAGCCTCTGGGCCAGGTGCCATCCTCATTCTTCTGCTCTATCACAAGAACCTGTGGGAGATGTCAGAAAGAAAACTGGCTCTAAAACTGTTTCATTACTTTCCACTTTTGGGTGTCTTTATGCATGTCATACATTTCTAAGTGCCGATTCTTTCTCAAATTCTTCTTTACTTCGCCACTTCTGATCAAATTCACACTCTGATATGTGTTTTGTTGTTCTCGGCAAAATTAAATGAGAAAAACACAACTTTGAAAATTCCAAAACTAACATTTAATCCAAACAACATCTGCAAAACTTTCTCCATCTATAAAATTTTCATTGTTTCATATATTGAGTAATATTTTACCTTAAAGACACAAATTACATAAAATGAGACTTAGAGAGACAAGAAAGAAACTTCATGCTTTCACAGACTACATTATTTCCCTAACTTTGCATGATAAAGAAAGCAGCAGAAAGAAGTGAAAATGATGAGGCCTTCATGAGACTGCCCTCTGCAGGCCATGATGACCTGATGGACATTTAAATGATGCAGATGTTTACAGAGGCTGACTTGAGGTATGTATTCTCATTGATATGTGTGGGTGACTCCATAGCAGATCCCTCTTGGTTTAGGAGTAAGAACTGTCCATACAGGTAATCATATGTCTGTTATCTTAATTGATCAACTGTTGGTGATGATCAATAAAACATGAAGTTTCCATACCTGTCCTTGATAAAGCCCAGCATCTTGAATGGTGCTGTCTGGTTTGTTGAGAGGCTCAAAGGTGTTGGTCATGTACCTGTTCCAAAGTCTGGTCTCCTTCTCATCGGGGATGCTGAAGAGTTTCCGCATCTCCTTCTCTATCATGTCTGCAGTAAACAAAAAAGTGCATTGTTCTTAACTTATTCCCAGTTAAGGAGTAACACACATATTAATATGGTACCATTGTTTCAAAAACAAGTAAAAATACAGTGTCAACATTTTGCTAGCAGAAGTTTGAATTCTTACCTATCGTGTCAGCTTTACTGAAGCGTCTGGTGATCACATTGTCCATGTTGCTGTCTTCACACAGCTTCAGCTCTGTCAGGTACACCTCCACCTTGCAGTGCTTCACAAACATACCCTGTTCAACAACCTGAGAAGAAAAACAATTCCACATTTTTAGTATTTAATGTAGCTTAAAACATATAGGCCGGACAGGAGTACCAACCACTAAAACCACTAAAAACACAACAAAGGGCCATGTCCTTTGTTTTTGCAGGTTCATTAAAGCCATATAGATAGCCTTTTGAAACAAATCCCCAAAGGATCCCCCCAGAATAACTCCTGATAGTCCAATTCAACAGCTGTTGAGAGCCCAAAACATAATAAAGTCGTCACCAATATGAGACAAGCCACAACACCTCTGCTGTCATCAACATACAGTAAGCCTTCTTTGTTCATCACAACTCTTACATTTAATAAGCATTTACAAATAGCCAATTTAAAAACAAAACCGCAAATACACTTAGTTAAACCGCAGTTAAACCATTCTTTTAATTTTGGCCTTGTCTTCTATCCTTGTTGCTACATCTGGTGATCAGATAGGAACAGAGTGTAGCGCCTAATTTAGCAGCACCTTGTGGAAACAGCTGAAGGGTACCAGCCTATTTATTTCACTACTGAACCCCTCTGACAGACAGACAGACACACACACACACACACACACACACACACACATAGTATCAGTTCGCAGAGAACTACTCTACTTTCCCACCCACCTCTCCCAGTTGATTACCATGTTACCCCTGACCCAGCCAACCAATTACCGCAATACTGGTATGTTTGAAAACTCGGAGCAAAAGTCTGACAGAATTGCTCAAATCAGAATCAAGCTAAAACTATTTACCCCACCCCCCACTCCTCCCATACTGCTTCAAGCCTCTCACACTCTCAGAAGCTGTCATGCCGCTTCTCAGTGTGACCCTAGTCCAGCATTCCTCCGCTTCAGAAAACAAGGACATGCAGAACACACAGCTGGGTGTTGGCAATCTAAGCAGAAGGAAACCTGGTGACAAGCCCATGTCTACAAGCCTCTTAAATCCTATCGCTCACCATGCACCTCAGGATGATGGTCAGGTCATTAAAAACAAAACTTGGTGAAAATGAAAGAGGAAATCTAAAAATTAACCTCCTGCATGTTGTGCCTCGCAGATCGCTCCATGTAGCTTTTCGCTCATCCAGAACGTTGCCTGAAAATAGAAACCCCACGGCCACCCGATATGACTCGCTACATACATGGCAAAATGGGAGGGTCAATGAACAGGGGAGAGAGAATGAGCGAGAGAATGATGGAGGAATCGCTTTCAGCGGCCATGATGCCATGACTAGTGAGATTTGAGGCAGTGACTTCATAACGTAGATGTTTGCTTGAAGGGCTATTATAAATAACCACAGTGACTGAGCAATCATGAGCACTCGCTCATGTGGTGTCAAAATCCAAAATTCAGAAAATCAAAGGCGCAGATCAATCAGACAGATCAAAAATGAGTTCAAAGGAGCATTTGTTTAAAAATCAAAGGGCAAAGAGGTTTGATGTAAGGCAACATACTGTGTTACAATTATGTAGCTATGCCCTTCAAAAAATACAAGCACAGCTCCTGATCAATCAGAAGACGCAACTGGTAGGAAGCAACTTTAAATGTTCAAGATTAATTTAAGATTAATTAGTACTGGTATTAATATTCATTCATATTCATATTGTCTATTGTACTATCAAGCATTATGTATGCAAATTGGATACAAAATGTATGTTCTGTTTATCTTCAATTTTATCAACCTATTCCTATTCCTCATTCAATTCAATTGGTGAAAACACACTTCTTACAAGGAAGAAGATTGTGAACAATTTTTTTCCAGGAAAGAACAATTAATGAAGCAGTTTTTCATGTTTGGGGAGAGCTGTGGTCACAAAAACACACATAACTTGACAGTCGATAACCAGCATGGCAGTGAGGACAAGGCTCAAAGGTCCGAAGTCAAGCTGTCAACACAAAGGCAAACTAACTAGAAAGTTGTTACCTTTGAATTTTAACTAAAGTAGTTAAAGCCAGGACATTTATATATCTAATGTATGAATGTACATGACAAGATAAAATCTTTTCTTTTCAAGAGTGAACAGTGTTGTGATATCAATAATTACAATGTAATTAATATAATTTGGCGACATCGTTTACATTTTTTGTCTCCTAATATGTTTCAAGGGGTCAGGTTGCTGCTCCACTCTTATAACTATAACTCTACTACTACTTGCAGTTACTTACAAAGTACAAGCTAAGATAATTCCCAAGAAGTACCACCAACAACAGGAGTTCACATTTATTGGCATACAGACATTAATCACACAACCAAATCGTGTTTACTAATACCTTGCGTGCAATTGGCTCCTGACCCTCTGTCAGTCCATACCAGCTGACAAGTTTAATCCAGCCCTCTGTTGGGACCAGGATATAGTCAAGCTCATCAATGAGGTGCTCCTTGATGGCCAGGACGTCCCCATCTAGAAGTGAAAAGGGGTTGGCAAATAAGCAAGCAGAAAGTAAACATTGAAAGACATTAGTGTGACACTTATCTCAGTGAGCAAAAAACAAAGGTATGCCGGAGGGTTCGACAAAGCCCCCAAATAGGCTACTCTTTGGAACCAGTAAACAATGCTTTTGTTCCCTTTTGCTCTGAGCAAAAGGATATATACAGAGCGTTGTTTTGAATTAATGAAGGCAAAAAGAAGGTTTTATCTTTTGCACTTTATTTTTCTTACCTTTGAGAAGTCCAGAGTTGTCAACGGGACCTGGGTAGACATTCTGTTCCCCCATCTGATATTTATCCCAACTATCAAATCCAACATATTTCTTCCACTGTTTGAACCAGTGACTATCTACCAGGTACCTGTACAGACAAAGTGTATTTTCAGTTGTTGATGCAAGAAATGGCACTGTTAGTTTACATTGCTTAAATCCAATGACAGTAGTAACCTAACCCAATAAAAGCTAATAACCGACTACAAGATAACCAACTCAGAGAAGGACTTGGAGAGGCTAATTCTGATCATTCAGACACTAGCCCTTTCGAGGCCGTCTTAAGTTCAGGTTGCTGCATGCCAGGCCAGCTGGCTGTGATTTTGACAGGTGCTTCGTTTCCGTCTCCGCCCTGCTTAAGTCCGACGAACCCACTGTCAGCCGAACCACTTCGTGCTTCGGCAAACTAGCATGTTAGCCAGTACACTGCTAACTGGACTGGAAAACAAAAATGTAGCGTCGCTGAATGATGTCATATTATAAAAATCGAGACATTTACTGTCAAAGGCAGAATAAAATTGAAGCTGTACAAAATTCCATGTAAAACAAAAAGTATGATTTCCCTAGAATTTCCTTAAGGGTTCACTAGCTATTGCTAGACGAAGAACCGTTAAGTACACACTGACAGCCTCTTGTTAGCAAGCTAGAAGCTAGTTGTCAACAAGGCCCGTCATCACGGCTTTTACATTGGTCGTGGCGTTGACAGCATCGCCAATGTCAGCCAACGGCTGTGTGGTGTCTTTAAACGCGTCTCTATTTAGGTCTTACCATGTGTCTCCCTTTCTTAGTTGTGTTTTCAACAATGCCGCGATCTCCCCTCGCTGGGTATCCAGATCAGCCGCTCCTCCTTCCGCCATCTTTCTTCAGACATCGCCCGTTGCATTGTGGGAACGCGTGGAGCGTCAGGAAGGTACGTAATGAGTGACGCTCCAGCTGTAGCCAATCACCGAAAAAGCATGACACCTAATAATAAAATTATTCTAAAAAAAAATTAAAACTGCTACATCATTGTGATTTGTCGACATTAAGCTGCGATTCATGAAAGTAGTTAGGTTTTTGATTGGACACTTTCAATTCGGGCTTCCGTAATTTAAGACACGATAAGGTGTATATTTCATAAAGGAGGACAAAGACGTGATGTGTTTACTTTATTTGCTTAATTTTGGAAACTAATGAATGTGTTAGGAATCTGATCTATGTGTATGATAGAAACTATAATTTTTTTGTGACTTTTCCCTGTCTAATAACATATAATAAAGACAAAATTAAACATTTTGTATTTATTTAAAAGCACAGATTTACATTCCTTTATAGTCATATAACGTTACAACACATCATATTAACTATATTTTGACATTTTAGATTTATAGCTGTATAACCATGTTATAAATCTGTCTGACATTGTTTTGTGATACATTCCATTCATGTTAATTATTAGCGATTTTTTGTGAATAGAGTAAAATTTCTAAAGAATCAGCTATGATAATGCAAAATATGACAAAAACACAATGGAATATTAGATACAAACATCACTTTCATAGAGTAATTTACATGAAGCCCACTTTAGAGTTATAACAAGTTATTCAATGTTTTTCTTGCGGAGCTCATTTCAAAAGAAGTGCTAAGACTTGGCAGTAAATTATAACATTTTCATCCCAATAAGGGCCCCAGTTGCCCTAAAAACCAGCTTCTCCAAACCTCTTCAAAATGTGTATCTGAGAAGATAATGCAGCAGTATACTGGGTTATCCTGGAGGGAACGGTACAACTATCCAACAATTCAGTGTCATATTTGGGAGGATTCATAGGTTGGAGTCTCTCTCCGGGACAGGGTGGTAGCCATTTGTTGTGTTGGCAACATCTTCTGGAGCAAACATGGCCAATAATCGCTCCTGCTCCCGCTTGGTTTTGGGTAAGCTGTCAGATGGAGTGATTAGCAACTGGATGCGCTATAGGAAGAGTTTTGGAAGATTTTAGTTTTCTTTAAAACTCAAAATTGGAATACAGTTATACATAGCATGCTAACTCTTACCTCTTTGATTGTCCCATGAGATGTACCAATCTTATATGCCATCCAAAGGGGGATGCAGACCATAGAGGAGAGTGCAAGAAGCCAACCAATGACATAGCCCCACCACGGATACACATAGTCATTATTGTACTTCAGAGGGGTGTATTTAATGAGGGAGAAAGCAAAGGTAGCCTGTGAAGAAAAAATCTATGAATTAATGCCTGCGAGGGATGAAGTAGTATGTCGTCATGTCACTTTCAGAATGGTAAAACTAACGATGCATGTAGCTGGGGTGAAGAACCTCCAACAATACTTGATGTAAGGACCTGGACGGTAACCAATCATGTCTTCGATGTTGTCATAAAAACGCTCTGCACCTGCAAAAACACCGAGAATAATCTTGCATAAATCAGACACGTGCAACTTTGAAACAAGGGATTCAAGGACAAGGAAATAGGTTAATTTCCTGGCTCTTTCCGTATATTCCTTCACAGTTCAGATCATGGATCTTGCTGGATAACAGTACTCACACTTTTGTGTGACTGCAGAAAAATAAAACACTTTGCCCTTTGAGTTAAACATTGCCATACCATAGACCCAAGCAATGCAGACGGTCTCAAAGATGGACATGAAGAGAAGACACATCCCACTGGCTGCATAGTAATCGAACAGCTGGAAGACATACATGCCCCCCTACAAATAGAGCAATGGAGATAATTGAGTTCTTAGAATGACCAATCTGCTAAATGGTGAATATTCCAAAATGCATTTTTGACAATAATACAACCAAAACAGGGTAAGGGGATGTTTACTTTGAAGTAAAACCTCACTCATGACTATGAGATAATTATTTCATGCAGCATAATACCAAATGTTTTAGTATAAGGAAAATACAAAATGGGGTTTCTAAAAGAGGGATGATATGATGAAGCCCTTCACAACACTTGAGACTCACCTGAGACATGCTGCATATAAGCTTTGATGTGCTCGGACTTATAAAATGATGACTTGTTGACACCTCTGCAGAGCCTTCATGTTTCCAGCTGTGCAGAGGTGAAACCATGTCAACTACGTCGGACTCCTCAGGAGTTCATTTTAGCAGAACAGCATCAAATCCACCAGGCACAGTCCCAACCCCCAGCAAAAGTCACTAATAAAGTACATTTGTAAAGTCACACTTGAGAGTTCATACACTTGTGAGGGCCGTGTATATTGTGACAAAAGTCTTGTGTCAATTGTGACACAAGACTCTAAACCCACATATTTACATAACTCAATTTGGGAACACAACTGTCTGTCGCCAAAAATAACCAAAATGGTTTCTGCAAAAGACTAAAAACAAACATGTGGCAAAATAATTTAATTGTTCAACTGAAACCACACTTCTTCTTACAAGGAGGAAGACTGAACAGTTTTTTTCCAGGTAAGAATTTGGAAGAAGACACATCAATAATGGCGATGAAGTGCACAGATGCAGATACATTGAGTGACTGTTGGCATTTAACCAGGCGCTAGTCATTAGACGAGACTAGAATGTGTTCTTCTCATATCTCAGATAAATGAGAGGAATTATTGGAACTTGGGGCTTATGATACATATAACCATTACGTGTATAGATACTTTCATGCACTACCGTATATAAGTTACAAGTGGACCCTGTTTAGAAAAATTCATAGTAATATTTAAAGATGTGAATCCATGTTTACAGATCATTGTCTCAGTGTGTGACCTTGTGTGAGCCCTACCTCAGTCAGCATGATGAGGCCCATAAAGAAAGAGAAGAGGCTGACCCCGAGGAGAAAAAGCTCCCTGCGGTGTTTACGCCTGAACAAAGTAGGATGCATGTCGACTACCGCTGTCACAAGGCTCTCAACACACACAAACTGATAGGACAGAAATGACAGGAAGTTATACGTGACTGTTTTAAAATAATACTGCAAAAGTGACAGGACTTCCATTGGGGAGGAGGAGGAGTGTATGTGTGTTAACACACCTGGCTGTCAAGACCTAAGAACACAATCATGATGAAGAAAAGTGCGGCCCACAGAGTGGAGAAAGGCATCATGCTCACTGCGCGGGGGTACGCTATGAAAGCCAGGCCAGGACCTACAAAGATCAGAATGGAAAACATCGTTAGAAAAAAAAAAGATCAGTTTCAGATCCAAAATGTTTTAACTCTTAAGTGGACTCCTGGACCTCGGTGCAGGTAGGTGTCCCACTCACCAGACTCAGCTACTTCTGAGATGGGAACATTCTGTTCATAAGCCATGAAGCCCAGAATGGAGAAGATGGCGAAGCCTGCCACAAAACTGGTGCCACTGTTCAGAAGGCACAGCGACAGACAGTCCCTGCAACACAGTTAGGGCCACTGAGTTTTTAGGTTGAAGGAAACAGTTTGAAAAAAATAAATAAATAAGACACACTGCTTGTTGCATACCTGTAGCAGTTGTTGTTGTATCTGTTGTAGCTTCCCAAAGCTGTCAGTGAACCCAAACAGATGGCATAGGAGAAGAAGATCTGGGTGCCAGCATCCATCCACACCTTAGAAAACAAATAACAAAAGTAAATGTTAACTCCTGGAAAGAAATGTAAGTGCTTTAACAGACAAGATAAATGGTATATATTATAGTATGCTTTTGTATGAGCTGATATGAGTTTGTGTCTAGAGAGTTTGGAACACTGGTTAGCTCCGTGTAGCTTGTTGCGGCTAGATCTCTGTTTACAATTCCCATGTGTCCTGTCCCTGTTTTTGATCCCGTGGGATTTAATGGAGAGCAGATGGACTCAGCGGAACTCGGCTCCCCAGCAGAGAACTGCGGGATGTGTGCATCTGGTGAGCCCTATTTGTTTTTTAATGTCTAAAGGTGAAGGAGAGCACACTCAAAAGACATTGGGTGCTTTTGGCGTCGGACCTGTGGGTCGGAAAGACGTCCCAGGTCCGGATAAAGGTAGAACTGGATGCCGATTCCAGCTCCGGGCAGGGTGAGCCCTCTGACCAGCAGCACGATCAGCATCAGATAGGGAAAAGTCGCAGTGAAGTACACCACCTAGACCACACGTGCAGGGATGTTTAATAAATGACCAAAAAAGGAAAGCAAACACAAATTCAAATAGAAGTTAAACAAAATTACAACAGGAAAAAGGATTTTCCTGACGGTATATTCGCTTACTTTCTATGCACTGAACACATCTATATGTCCTTTGAAATGATGCACACTCACGGTGGCCTCTAACACTCACCTTTCCTGTGGATTTGGTTCCCTTCCAGATGCAGAAGTAGCAGATGACCCAGGCGATGAACAGACACAGGGCCAGGTCCCAGTTCAGAGAACCCAGGTGGTCGATGCCGGAGGAAATCCTGAGCACTCGTCTCCTGCGGAGAGATGAGAACGCACAGATGTTAATGCGTCGCTGGTGTGTAGGCTCAAGCGATGCGTGCGGTTGGGAGAAACTCACTCCCAGAACTCCATGACAGGAGAGGTGGCGTTTGGGTTGGGTGTGTGGTTGATTGAAGCGTTTGCCCTCAGAAATTCCATGCAGTTTTCTGAACGGGGGGGGGGGGGTCAAAATTGTCAAAACACAGTTGAAGAAATGTGTTTTGGAGTGCAGCTCTTACCTGTATTCCATGTGTTGTTGCATGATGACCAGGCCAGGTCCCAGGAGAAGGAGAAGGAGAGGTAGAAAATCCCCCAGGCCAAAACAATGATGTAGTAGAAGTTCAACAGAGTCACGATCACCTGGGTGCCGTAACCGAGACCTGCCACGAGAATGTTTCAGAACAAGGTTGTGAAGATCTGCATCGTCACTGCCTGCCAGCACACTTGTGTCTTCAAGTACCTTCAAAGAGTGGGCTGATCTTTCTCCAGCAGGTAATACCCCCCTCGCTGGTGTACTGGCCTAAGGCCACCTCTAGGAAGAAGACCGGAATGCCACAGGTGAAGAGGAAGATTAGGTATGGGATGAGGAATGCACCTGAAGGGAGAAAAATGGAGGGCTATGTTTACCCATTGGTCAGGTTGATGGTTGCTGTTGTGTTTTGGTCTTTTTGGAGGTTTCTAGTTTTTCCTGTATGTTTTAATGTAAAATATTGCTTTTATCAAGATGAAAAAAAAAGATTTAACATAATTTTACTTGGTTAAACAAAGGCAGAGGTAAATATTTGACTGTGGACATGGACAGGGCATGTTCAGCCATAAACTGAGTTAACCTGAACTGGTAATGAGGGAGAACGTCACATCAAAGTTTTATCGCTCCATTTCCTTTCGCCTCTTTTGAGCCTGGTGTCCCGTCGTGTGACTGAGGATGTTTTGCGGTTCCAGATTTACGTCTCTCAGCGGGGACAGCTGCTGTGAGCAAGCAGCAACAACAGCTGCCTGACCCTGGAGCTGCCCCGAACCCCCGACCTTGTGAGCCCCATTGAGGGTGGTTGGGAGGTGGGCGTCCAATTTAGCATGTCCACAAATAAAGTGAGGGGGAACCTCCTCTGTGGTCTGAGAATTTGAGAAAATTGTTTTGGTGTTTTTTTTCCCAACTTCTTCCACTCGAGCTCATGAAATTGCACTTAAATGTTCTGCGGTGCTCCGTGTGTTAGATTTCTGCTTCTCCTTTGTGCACCACTCACCTCCTCCATTTTTGTAGCAGAGATAAGGGAAACGCCACATGTTGCCCAGCCCAATGATGGAACCAGCGACCGAGAGAAGAAACTCCACCTTGTTGCTCCACTGGCCTCTTTCCTCCATCTTGTCCTCCGCGTTGGGCACCGGGTCCTTGGTTTGTTTGGCTCCATTGGTTAAGCCTTTTGCAGCGTCTCCTTCAGAACAGAGAAAGAAGGGAAGTATAGTTGCACAAATTGTTTTCTGTTTCATTATTGCAGTGAAATTAAGCAAATGCTAACACATCAGCAGCAACAGCAAATCTAACCAGTGATGGTCTGCAAAAACAGAAAAGGAACTTTTAACCAAAAGAAACCTTTTCAATATGGATGGTATGACTTCCTGAAAAAATAAGAAAAAAAAAACAAAACACACTGACATTCAAGCCTTACCTGTCATTGTGGAGTCACTGTCGTCTTGATAGTGATGCAGTCTCGGGAATGTTTGAGTCAGAGGCCAGGTTTTAGTATTTAACATGCATACAGCGAGGGGCGGAGGATGGTAATGTTAAACTTGGTCCAGCCTCCAATGCCCCCCCCTCTTAATCCCACCCTTCAGAGAGACACATTAAAAACATGCAGGCGTGCAGTGATTTTCTCAGTAACACATGCACAAACATTAATCCAAATAAGTCCCATACATTATCTGTGAGGGTCCCTGATGCCATCTTTAGATCATGCAGTAGTTGCACATCTGTGGTTCCTCTTTTGATATGTCTGAGAGATAACGATGGCAGCCAGCCTAATTTGCAACCACAATGCTCCAAAACATTTGACGACAGTAATGGTTATGACACCAAAGTAACTACTATGGTTTAGATAGTGACAATGATAGAAGCGCTGTGGCACAAGCAGGTGTGGCATGAGCCATTACGTGTAATTACAGTTCATTCCGTTGATGCCTGGTGCCCCCCCCTTGTGACAGGATGCCTGTAACCGTCTCAGACAGAACTAGACAGGGGCGCATCACAAAAGCAGCCGGGGTCAGCTCACGCTGGATTGAACTTGGTTCAGTTGGAATCTGAGCAGCCTTCACCGAGCACCCACCCACTTTTCCCCCCTCCTCCCTTTGCAATCCATTATATCACAAGTTCAGCATCTCCGCTTAAAAACCCAGAACCTGAGCAATAAATAAAGCCTGCAAATTAATGAGATCTAAGTGAAATACTCACAAATGTACATAACTGAACACTGCTTATAATTGAAAAAAAAACAAAAAAAAAACATGTACCACGCTTCCACGACTCTCCTCTAATTGAGCTTAATGAGTAACACAGGAAATGTGAAGCTTAACCTGCCAGTTGAAATCAATCAACCTCTCAATGACACAAAAATAAGTCAGTATGGAGCCTCTGAAGGGATGTGGAAATTCGTCGGCTGTAATAACCAAAATCAAAATCAAAACAGAGATGAGAAATAAAAATGAAAATAACACACTTTTTGACTAAGAACCGTTTATTAAAGGTGAGAAAACAAAAGAGCCACACTCCATTGTTTGCTTAAAAGTATGTACATTATAAATAATTCTACTACATTACAGTACAGCCATTTTTCTTTGCTTGTCTGGAGGCATACACACGGAGATGGTGTGGGGGGGTTGGCTGAGGATGTCCGTGGTTTGTTTTGTTTTTTTGTTGCACTGATCACAACAGCTGGAGTACAGGGTGTAATTAGGTATTTGGGGTAGAACCAGTATGATACTTCACAGCCTAAACCTGATGAAGGAGAAAGGACCATATTTCGGACACATCTTGGCACTTGGAGAGCACATTGTGTCGAAAACAAAGACAACAAGAATCTACTCTGTTCTTCTTGATGCCTTTTTTTTTTGTTGTGCTCCACAATCCTGTTGTACAAATGTCATCTTCTTTGCTACAGTCTTAAACTTACAAATATTAGCCTGAATTCTAGAGTTTGTTTGTGAAAGCTGTCCAGTGCCAGTTTTAGTGTTAACTCCCCTGTTCGTGCTCTTGCTGCTGCTGATGTGAAGTGGGCAGTTGTACCTGGGAGGCAGAGGAAATGCGAGCCCAAGAAGCCATGACAGGTGCCGATGGCAGGACCTGAACGCCGTCGGTGCACATCGAGGTAGCCAGGACCACCACGCTCTCTTCCGTCACCTCCTCCAAGGCCATCTCCACTGCTCCCCCGTCGCTCACTTCGGCGGCCTTCCGGGAACAATCCACGCAAATGTAGTCCTCGTTTTCGGCCATTTCACACGTCACTCCCACACACACCTGGTGGAACCACTCGTCACAGCCTCCGTCACACTGTACCCAGTCCACCTGAGGATGAACAGAAATTCAAGTTAACATCTTGTTACAGTTCCCTCTCCCATTAAGATTTGATTAGTCTGTAATACACAGGAAAGAGGACTAAACCAAGCTAATGTATAGGCAAAATATTATTGTCAAGGGTGAGAGTAGATTTAATTTCTTGCCCGAACTATAAAAAGACATGTAAAATCAAGTCTTCTGCAAACACGTGAGGTTTAGAGAGTGGCCACTGGTTAACTTTGAGTACAGTCGGCAGCGTTTCCCGCAAATAAATACAAGTGCACATTTGCTTTTTCCTGTTAATATGTTATGTGTAACTCTCTTTAGGTGTTCCAGTGCTGTTTTCGGCTGTTGATAATCAATAACATTGCAAGATAGGTGCGCCATTGACACAGCAAACAAACAAAATGTGGAAATACCTGGCTGTCTAAACTTACTGTGATTCACAAATCACAATTTTATTAGAAACTTTTTTGGGGAAATATTTTCAGAAAGGTTGCCACTAGATATTACCACCTAGCACCTCTACCATCTCGCAAATCAATACAATAACATACAAATTGCTGTCAGTGGGATTTCATTTCGCATCACAGACCTTACCATCTGAAATTATTTTTGTTAATTTCATCAAAATGTGCACTAAAACAATGAGAATATTTGAAGATTATATATTCAAATGTAGATTTTCCATCAACACGCATAGTCACATGCTCACTTTCGACTTCTGTTAATTGCTAAACTTTTGGTTTATCACTGATCTACAGTTAAGAGTCATCGCTTGTTCACCGTAGCACCACTTTAACAAACTGAAACCTGACAGCATTAGAAGGAAAAGGTGTTTCATTACCAGTGCAACATAAAAAAAAAGTGTCTTTCATAAACACAGCAGAGCCTCACCTTGTCCTTACAGGGTCTTTGACAGTTCTTGGCTGCACATACAGCGTTTTCATCATTGGAGTCCTCAGCTCCGGACCAGTCATACTTGGAGGGAATGTCGAGGATCTTCTTCTCCTTCCTTTTCTCCAGACCATCTCTGAGGGCCTCTGCCTTGGCTGCTGCCTTTTCTTTTCTCTTTCTCTCCTTCTCCTCCTTGGCTAACCGTTTGGCCAGCTGCTTCATCTCTCGGTTCTTGTTCAGGTTAAGTTTCAGTTTTTTCTTCTTGGATTTGCCAAGGCCCAGTTCCAGACCCACTCTTTTCAGATCTTTGGATTTGGGCGGTCGCATGTCACCCATTAAGGAAGCTCCACCGACAGCCGCTGCCATCAGCATGTGGTGGTGTTCGGCCCTCTCTAACTTCCGTTTCCTTTTCTTCTCTGAATCCTTAAGCTTAATCTTGAGAGGCTTCTCCATTAGAGAATCATCAGGCTATTGTTAAAAGACAACAAATGCAAGTTAATGACATTATTGGACAGGTTTTTTCATCGTTTTACAGCAAATAGTTTAGGCATTAAAATTGACAATAGTGCATGTTGCACAATAAATGGTTTCTCATACCTCCATGACCTGCAAGAATCTCTCCTCTGAAGGGGGGTGTGTGGCCTGGAGGATCCTCCAGATGTGCTGGGTTTCATCTAGGGAGACTTCCAGCAGGTCGCCTAACATCATCAGCTCCTCCAGCTGGGCCTTTGCCTGTGGGGATAGCTCCAGCACCGGCGGCTCCAAGCTGCGAGGTACCAAAGGAGTTTTCCTGGGCTGCTTTTTGGGTGTGCTGATGTCTGAAATGGGAACACTGTTAGTATCAGATGACAAAAAAAACATTTTGTTTCTCTGAGATATAAAAAAAAGAAAAGAAAATGATTATAGTTGTTCATTACATGTAAAAAATTAAACCGCTCACTTTGCACACAGGTCTTGGAGGCTGAAGAGTATGCATGTTCTGCGCAGAAGGAAGGAGTCGCTGCTGGCCACATGTGGCTGACCACCTCCTCAGACTTAACCGGGATCTCCTCATCACAGAACAGATATGGCTTCACCTCGCCTGGGTCCTGCAAGAAAAATCAGATCATATAAAGCAAGCCTTGACACTTTGCAGAACTAATATAATTTCACGCACTGCGGGCTAATATACCTTCATGTCATAACCATATGTCTCCCTGATGTCCTCATCTGAGTCCGTCTCCTCGTCATCATAGTCCAGGGACTGGCGAGGTGATGTGGCTCTACTGAAACCTGACTGCTGGAAAGTCTGGATGTGACCCTGTGAAAAAATGTTTCTAATGTTTAATGGGATATCTGAATATCTTTAAAGGCGGCAAATGATTGACAGAAGTGAATGGGTAAGGAGGCTCTACCTGCAAATCTGGGTTAGCAGCAGCCTTCTGCAACTCAGCATTGATGATCTTCTCCGTTTTCTCCCTTGCCGCCTGCTCCACCATGCGCTGACTCAGCACAGACAGCTTTGCCAGGGCTGAAGAGAGCTCCTCTGTGGCCAGAGCTTGACGAGCTTGGTCCTTATGAGAATCACACCAATTAGGATTTATTTTTTTAAAAAAAGCTCAACCAAGGAACAACAGAGATGTTAAAAAAAGAAAAAGCTGAATGATTTAAGTTTGAATGCAAACCTGCCAGCTCATTGCCCTCTCTGTCAAACACTGGAGGGCTTCTCCTTCAGGCAGACGCACTGGGAGCTTTTGAAGCGACACCAATAGCGACAGGATAGTTTCTAATCTTGGCCTCCTCGACCGCTGGCACAGTGGACACAAGAACTTGGAGTCTTTGCTATTGTTTTGCAAACCCACGCCTAATTTCTTCTGCAATCCTGTCTTGGGCAGAGGCACGCACGCCCCATGGAACCAGTCCTTACAGAGCTCACACTGCAACATAAAACCACTCGCAGTCTTCCGGCACAGGCAGAATTTCACCTCCTCGATGCGATCAGCCATGGCCATCTTGGCCAAATTTGCCGCCCGTAGTGAGTGGATGGACTCCACTTCTTTCTGCTCTTTGGATTTGTAAGCTGCCACCACACTGGAAGGATCTCGCACTTCTTCCCTGCTCTCCTCCAGGTCACTCAGAGCGTCTGGGTCAAAACCTCCTCTCTCCTTTTCCATTAGCTCCTTCACACGCTTTCTTTTGCTCTTGCTGTTGCCATAAACGCCAATGTCAACACGAGGGCTAAGGACCTAACAGAGGCACAGATCGCAGCAAAAAGTCAGTCAAGTAGAAAGCAGAATGGCATTATCTTCAAATGCAAAAAATAGTTTAATTTACAGTGTGAAATGACATTTAAAATTTAAATCTAAAATTTAAAACCAGAGCCAGAGGTCTCTGAGATCTATTAGTTTGATGATAAAAAATGCATTGATTCCACAATGTCCCTGATTTAAGCCAGAGAAAATTCACAGGTTAGTTTCAAATATCCAGAACATGCGTGACAGTATAGTTTCAAATTGTTTTCCAAGACAACCCACCTGGAGGAGTGTGTACGTAGAGTTCTTCTTAAGGAAGGTGCGGCCGGTCCTCTCCCTCCAGGCTCGAGCTGCGGCCACCTGAGATTCTACATGGGCCAGTGGGTCAAGCCGCACAGGGATGGAGCGCCCCCGGGCCAGCAGGCTCTCCAGCTGCTCCAGGTAAGCGTAGCTGCTTCCACTCTATATGACAAAGATACACACAAGAAGAGGTCAAGAAGGAACCTTGGGTGAGAAATGTCATAATAAAACATTCTTAAGCCTGCTCCAGGGATGACGGTACCTGAATAGCTTCCACCTTTGTTGTCCACTCCTTGGCCTTCTGTAGGGCTTCTCTGAGAGCCAGAATATTAGGTAGGTATGCAGGGATGTTTCTAGCTTCAAGCACAATGCTCTCCAAAGTCACTAAGCTGTGTGGAGGCCTAGGAGTTTAGGAGGACAGAGAGATGTGATCATCACATTTGTCACAACTAACTGTTTTTGTACTTTCTATCTATGCATGTGTGCCCTTACCTAGCCTGCAGACAGGCACGAGCCTTGTCCTCCCATCTTTCTGAGACCGTTAGAATCTCTTGTAGTTCAGCCATGGCCTTCTCCACAGCATGGTGGGGAGCCAGGCCCACCCCAGAGTCTATCAGCCTCTTCATCAGCTCTAGTGTGACACGATGAGGCTCCGCCAAGGTGACACGAACCTGGGACAGAAAAGAGCAGGAAACCTTCAGCGATGCCACAACTTCAACAACTCTGGGGAGGACACTGGAGGTTTTATTGTGAACCCACCTCGTCAAGCCAACGGGCCTGTTGAAGTTCCTGTTTAAGGCGTGGCAGCTCTGGTAGCTCCACATCAAGACCGCTACCCAGGTCCAAAAGCGCCTGTAGCTTGGAGGAATCAGGCATCTCATCTGACAGCGCAGCTTGGGCTCGCTCATGGAATTCCTCCACTTTCTCCAGCAACTCCTAAGAGAGAAGGAAGAACAAAATAGACATTTCAGCAGTAATTCAATCATAATAAGGAAGAAAAGAACGTTGAATCAGAGGGGACTTACTTTTACTTGCCGTGCCTGGCTGATGATGCAGGGTAGCCTGTATAGCTGATCCACAAAGGCTTTAAGCTCATCCACTGTCAGCTTAGTGCGGTTGCAGCTGTTCTCTGACCGCAGGCGACTGCTGCAGACAAAACCAGGAAAAGCAAAAGCAGCCATGGGAATGATAAGCAAGTACGGAGATGTGCCTGTTGGGCTTGTCTGCATTAGGTGGCCTTACCTATGCCTTTGTTTGCGACTGAGCAGCAGTTGGGCCACAGAGGAGCATGTCTCCGCCTCCTTTACCATCTCCCTCAGGCGACGGAACAAAGATTTCTCAGGATATTTCCTGTCCTCAGCATCTTCTAGCAAGACTTTGAGCTCAATAAGATCTATAAATGCATAGAAACCATCATATAAAGGTACAGGCAACTGAAAAAATCCTATCGCTTTTGTGCAAACTGCATATATTTTTACTAAACCTTTTTTGTTTTTCTGGTCAGCAGACAAGGCTTCAGTAACCCTTTTTGACCAAGTGTCATATGACTGGGCCCGGGTCTTCACCCCATACAGCATTGCTGGAAACTCCTCCAGATCATAGCGATACCTACAATATGTTGTGAAGATATCATTTATGAAAATTGAGCAAGCAGGTTTAGGATAATTTATCATTCCAGGTCTAAAAAATGCAAACAAAGCAATATTTTTCACCGTGTTATTAAAGTGCATTTTAAAAATGTCTCTTACCGAAGACATTTGTTGCCATGTGGACAATCACAGAGGTCTGCTGCGTGGTGAAGGCAGACAAGCCGATCGGGGCTGCAGGAGCAGGTCAATGCAGACAGAAAGCATGTAGTCTTACACTTGTAACACTGGCGCTCGTCATCAGGTAAAAGCTCAAAAACCTCTTGCTCTGAGGACAGAACCCCCTGTAGATAATGAGGAAAGAGGTCAGATGATGGTACCTCCAAACTTAGTGTAGAAATGTGGAAGACAAAAAAAATAAAAAATCACTCACAAGTTTCTGAGCAGCTTGCCGTAGTTTTGTCTCCTCTTCCATCGTTTCACCCATTTCTTTGAAGACGGAAGCTGCCAGCTCAACATCGAGACTTTCTGGATCAGCTGCCATTTTGCAAAGCAACTCCTCGTGGGAAAACACACAGTAACGGTGGAGGCGCCTGTAATGGGCCACGCACTGACGACCCATGGGTAACCAGTCAGCAGTACAGAAGTTAACTGCCTCAGCAAAGTTGTAGCCCTGGTTGAAACCACTGTGATAGGCTCGAGGGAAGGTCACCACAAACTCTCCTGCACACTGATTAGTTCTGTACACCTGCAAGCAGGTAATAAACATGTGAAAAATGATACACTCATATCACAAAAACATCTAAAGCATTCAGCCTGCGATAGTGATTTAAAAACTGAATCTCATTGTCCATTCACAATAAATCATGAAGACATACTGGTACTCCGTGCTCCATAAGGACATTGGGATTCATGATGGTGACAAGCTGATGGAGGAGATCAGGCTGGGAGTCAAACAGCTCCGGAGCCAACTTCTTCATAACGGCCTCCAGCTGCTCTGCTGCAGACGCTGGCACTCCATACCAAGTCTTTGGTTCACCCCTGAAAAATAGAAGAATTAGTGAAGGAGATGCCCATAAGTGGATTTATAATCAACTGAATTTAGTTTTTTTTAGATTGGAAGCAGCTTGTTTATATTTATATATTTACTGATCCAGGCTCACCAATGCAGAAAATTGATGGAGTAACTCCAGTGGTCCTCAATATGCCAGCAGAATGAAGAGAAACACATGCCCACATAGAGCCAGGGCACCTTCATACCCGAGATGTCCACATTTATATGAGTGAGCACTGACTGCTCCAGCACTGGCATGTTGTTCAGATTCCAGCCCGAGTTGGCATATTCCTAAAAAGGAAACGTGCAGAGAATTTTATTACATGGAAAATCTCTTTTTTAATATTGAAAAAAAATTAGGTTAAAATGACCCCAATACAACAGAATAATCCCTCCCAAAAAAACAAGTGCAGCCAATTTGAAATATTACGGTAATCATTTTTTAAATACAAGAATTCCTATTACGGTAATGATCTCACCTCCTCATCTCCCAGTAGCCTCCGTTTACCATCCCGAACAGGAAATCCACTGCCCACCTCTTTGGAGCTGATGTCAGCACCGTACTCGACAATGACGTCCTCCTCAATGCTGCTGACCAGGCGCCAGAACTCTTTTTCCACCAGTTCTGTCGGGACCATCTGTGGGTATATGATGTAAGTAACAAACTTCTTACACCTCAACACCAAACAAGACTGTCTAAAAATGAACATGTTCCATCTCACTGTGTGACTTTTGCATACATGAACAGGCATATTGAAGTAGTCAGACTTGAACTGATCTGCCATTTCCCCGAAGCTCTGCAGGCTGTACTCCCTCACTGCCTGCTCGAACCCAAATGCCTCCCGCGGTTTACTGCATTCCTGTAAAGACATCACAGTAATTTCGACAGTAATTTAAATACAGGATAAAATAAAGAATAAGCATATTGTCTGTAAAGCAAAGAAAAATATTTGCTGACTTACCTCTGCAACACATTTAGGGCAGCGCCAGTCGCCCTTGGGTACATCCTGTAGAGGCGGAATCAGGCAGAATGTGTGATAGCTGTCATCACAGCCGTCACACAGCAGCAGCCGATCTTCCTCATCACCACGTCCACACACGAGGCAGAAGTACAGGTCAATCTGTGGCATCATGCCATATAAATTAAGGGGATTTGTCATGGAGTGGAAACAATATTACTGAGAAGCACTCCTAAAATCAAGAGTGGGGACTCACAAAGTTAACCTCCAGGGTCTCCTTGCGCGGTCTCATTTTAATGGCAAAAGCCTGGGCCTTGAGTTGACGCTGTTTTTTGTTAAATCCATCATCTGAATACAAGTTAGGGGAAAAAGCAATCAAATGTGCTCAACTGTTGCTCTAAGTTGTAAATTTACCAATTAAAATTGACCCTTACCCGCAACAATCTCCAGGCCAACCATCTTGGGACTTGCATCAAAGATCTTTAGGCCCTTGGGTTCCTTATTTTCTCTCTGTAAAAATACAGAAAGAGTGTAAAACAGAGTGATCCTGCAAAGGGTTGAGGGATGAGACCTAAATCCTCAAAATAAATAACAATGGATATAAAAAAAGAAAGAACAAGGGTGTATCTTTTGCAATCTACAGTAACCATAAACTATGTGACTTACCTCTGATTTAAGACGCCTAGATCGCCTCTCAGGCAGAAGATGAGATTTGGACTGCATTTCATCATGCTCGCCATCTTTATCCTTTTCCTCCTCTTCCTCCTCCTCATCTTGCTCTTCTTCCATTGTGTCCTCACCAACTCCCTCATCCATGTCCTCCGGATCATCCCCTTCCTCATACAGTCGTTGGATTCCCTAAAAAAAAAAAAAAAAAAAAAAAA
>BJFM01000021.1:53126-131280 GCA_016586285.1 Arothron firmamentum
GATAGATAGATAGATAGATAGATAGATAGATAGATAGATAGATAGATAGATAGATAGATAGATAGATAGATAGATAGATAGATAGATAGATAGATAACAAGAAAGCCTTTGCAAAAAATTAGGCTATTTTTATTGTTAATCTTTTTGTTAGCAATATGCATGATTTAATTCAGAAATGCTTTGTTGCTGTGATATTTCAGAGTCTTGCAGCATCTAAAAAACAACAGGTAATTTGGATGGATGGGTTATTGGTTCTTGAATGCATGAATGTGTGACAATTGTCAAATAAACACACATGCCGCTGTATTTTTCTGTGTTTTAATTTGTATCAGTGAAATCACCACTCACAGTGAGCGTAGCCCCAGACTGGAAGAGCTCATATGGATAGAGAATCCTCTCATAGTGAGAGCGCAGCAGCGAACCAGTGCCTCTTCCTGATGGGTAGCCCATTCGGCTAGACACTTTGGACCATCTCTTCTCTTTACACACTGTCTCAAAGCCACCCTCAGACGATACAATCTGAAACACGTCAGATATTAAGTGCATTTTTTCTCAACATGAAGACAAACTCACTTGTACATTATACACCAGTCAGCCAAAAATGTATATAGTGTCCTTAACAAGTGCTTAAAACAGCTCTGAACTGCAGAACAGACTGTTGCAAATTGATCATGATTACTGACTTCATGTCTCGTGTTTCAATGTTGCTGCAGACCTGAATGTGAGAAATAAAAACTCAACAGCTCTAAATACCTTACTGAGTCGATAGAGGTCCAGAACTTTCCTTTCCACATGAGGGAATCGAATCTTCGATCCCTGCAGTTCCCAGAACTTTGCAATTTGGTCCAGAAAGTTCAGCTTGACACGAGTGAGGGCCTGAAAGGACAGGGAAGAGAGTTGAAATTTATAAATGTTAATGTATAAACACTGGACAACTTGACTCAGCAAGAAGGAGTACACATCATCACCCTCATAAACTCACTTCTAGTTCATTCAGCCTTTGTATTCTTGGGGTGAAGCGAAAGTTGCGTACATCACAGGCAAATGGAGGCTGCCAGTCCTGGTAAGGAAACAGAAAAGCAAAAACAGAATATATGCCAGTTATACGAATAAAAATGGCACATGTATATGGTGTAAAAATATTCATAACAAAAACACACACCACGAACAACAGCTCAGCCCATTTCTCTCAGAATGTGCACAAATAATACCCATGTGGCCTGTATTCAGTCATCTTACGTGTTAATGAACATATAATGGATGAAAACCTTGAGGAAACAGCCATCTATAGCGTTGTGACAACACAAGATATATTACCTCAGGTGGGCGGATCTTGCAAATCCCCGTCTTCTCTGCAATTGGTCTAATCTTGTTGATGAACCCTAAAGGATCCGAGAAATCCTCCCAACTCGGCTCAAAAACCGGGCATTCCGGAGGGGGGACGAACTCAGCAAATGCAGACATGTTGACGTGATGCGAGTCAGTCACTTAAAACGGTGCTTATAACGTTTTCACCATCATCCGCAAGCGGTGGGCCAAGCGAGGTTGCGGCAGTGTTCAGCACCGGTATCCTAGGGTCGGAGGGCAGGTCAGGTCCAAAATATCATCGTTCCTGCTCATGGATGATGATCTCCCGGTAAATCGGGTTTGAAACGAGCCAACAACAACAAAGGGACACGAAAAGAAGTTTTTAACAGCTAAACAAAGATATTTAACAGCGAATCGGACAAATTACCGTCGCTAATGCTAACCCCATGGACAAAAAGTGCATGATTTCTTCGTAATAATTAATGGTGGGTTAGATCATGCGTAAAGATGATCCAAGTCCATTACCTAACCCAAACACAGTCACTCGGCTTCATCCGATAGTTAAGCTCGCTTCGTCGAACAATTGGTACCATCAACTACACTAGGTGGACAAGGAAGGTACTGGTGAAAGCAAACATACGTGGTTGACCAGTGTATTCAGTCCGTGAAGTAGATCCCATTCATTGAAGTATTAAAGGCAGTCAACAGCTGAAGCTACTTTGGCTAGCTGCCACTGGCGGTGGCGCAGCTAATGTTGACACTGAACAAGAAAGTCGAATTAGTAACAGTGTCCATTTCGACTTACGTATCCTGATCAAAAACCGAAGGACTTTAAAACACCGATACCGATTTTTGGTTTTATGTCACCGTCTGCCTAGTTCAGTTTAATTTAACGTCGTCTGTGTGTACTATATCCGCATTAGCTAACCTGCTAGCTAGCAGTAGCACGATTGGGGGAGCTGATGTGACGCATTCATGAACACTCGGAAAACCTATAATTACTTCCGAGGTCACGCGTGCTATGAAAACATGTCGTGATTTCTCAGTTACAATCTAAATGACAGGATTCAAATATGGACAACAAAGTACACAAAACAAACTTAATATTTCTTTATTTAAATAAGTTACAATTTAAATGTATTAACTAATCACATGAGCCAATATACAACAACAATAATATCATCATAGTAACACCACATTAATGCAAAATCAATGCACAGAATAATGTTAAGTTAAATGACTTGTTTTTAAATAACGTTATGAAAGGGATATTCTAGATGATAAACTCTGGAGGCTACGGGTAAAACGTAGAGATCGACACACTTTTTAAAATTGTACAATAGTCAGGTGACTAGAGTGTTTGTAACAATGCATTATTTGCAAGATTGGCCAGACTTTAGCATTTAATAGATTTAGAGTCGTGCAGGTCACAATTTAGGGACGATATTTATTTTTCTGCCTAGTACGGTTCTCGTGTAGTTTGGTTTGGCCTCAACCAGCTGCCGTACTCGATCGAAGTGCCTACTGGGTAAATTTTGTTATTGTGTTTTGGGTAAAGTATTCACAAATGCTCGCGATTTAAACGTTCAAAAAGACGTTTGTGTTTTATGTGTGTAGGCTAACATGCATTTCCAGACGAGTTTCAGCTGTTGTATACAGTCAGCTTAAATAAGAGCCGTCACAAGCCTCAGAAACAGCTATTTATTATTTGTCGAATACATAATCGCATTAGCCATGTTGCTAAGTTCTCTTCCTTATTAGAAACAATCACACGCCGTATGAAATCGTCTTTGAACACCTGCCTATAGTATAAATATTGTAAGCATGTATGTTCCATGTAAATCAGGAAGCATATAGTATTTGTGGTACCCATTCTCTCCCCGTCGTACCGTCGTATTTATTGATTGGAAAGAATTGGAAGTACCAGACCATAAAATGGATGCAAATGCTGTTGCCAACGACGATATTGTTATTATTGTGGAAAACGAGGCAGAAAGTTTGCCAGCAGAGGATGAGAGGACGAAGCAGCAAAGTACCTTACAGCTGATGGATACGTGTCCTATCTGCAAGCTGAGCTTTAACAACAGGGAGCCAAAACTTTTGCCGTGTCTTCACTCCTTCTGCAAGCGGTGTCTTCCTGCATCCTTCAGGAATGCAGACGCCATTGGTAAAGTCGACATCGGCAAAGCATGTAAGAACTGCGCTTTTTTATCTCTCACTAACTTGATGTCAAGGAGAACTGATATGTGATCCTCTAGTGTGTTATAAAATTGCACTAACAACATAGAAAAACTGTGATCACGGTTGCCTTTAACCCTCACAAAGGTTTGTCACCGAACCAATGTAACTGTAAATTAATCCGTTAATACTATCAGAATATCTGTAAGATGTGTGACATAGTATCTACAATAATGTAATAAATAAATATGGTTGCTGTAAAATGCCTTTCCATTTCTGTGTTTCAAATTATCACCAAGTAACCATACCAACAAATGTTCATTCTTGTTCCAGTGGGTGCAGTTCGATGTCCAGTATGTATGCAAGAATGCCGGGAGGTGGATATATTGGATAACTTCTTTGTCAAGGATTCTGCCGAGGTGCCAAGCAGCACTGTCGAGAAAACCAGCCAGGTTTGTCATTTACTTATGGCACCTAGATTTGTTCGCCTTATAGCATCTTGTTATAGTAAACTCTCAAGGGTTGTTTTCTTTTTAAAAAGTATCCCCCCCCCCCCCCCTCTTTTTCTAATGAATAGTTGTGTATGAGCTGCGATGACAACACAGAGGCAACAGGTTACTGTGTGGAGTGTGTTGAGTTTCTGTGTGTAACGTGTATCGACGCCCACCAAAGGGTCAAGTTTACCAGGGATCACACAATACGCCAGAAGGAAGAGATGTCTCCAGGTAGTAAAATACAAATTGTAGCCTGATTGTTTGCTTACTATATTAGTCACTATAGTATAGTAAGCAAACATTCGATAATTAAGCAATTTATCGTAGATGTAAATCATGACAATATCAGTAGTAAGTAGGTATAGACGTGCTATATGTTGATGTAACACAACTTTGTTTCCTAACTTTCTGGCTTGTCAATGTCCTCAGAAGCAGTAGGCATTTCCACACAGAAGCCCGTGTTTTGTGACATCCACAAGCAGGAGCCGCTGAAATTGTTTTGTGAGACTTGTGACCGACTGACCTGCCGAGATTGTCAGCTGCTAAAGCACAAGGACCATAAGTATGAGTTACTGTCCAATATTTCTTCCCTTGTTGAGAAATGTTAATTAGGTTACCAAATAGAATAAAAACATCAAATTTAAGGCCACTTCAGTTGGAGAAGAAAAGTTTGGAAGGTGATCTTTCGGGTGAACAAACATGTTTTTTTATGACCAGTTACCAGTTTTTGGAGGATGCGTACAACAACCACAGACACTATCTGGAGAACATGACCCACCAATTGCAGGAGAAAAGAAAAGGATTCGAAGAGATGTCGAGCTACATCAGCAAAGGGTAACTGTACCCAGAGTTGCATTTCTTCTTTAATTAGTTATACTAAGCCATAAAACAGATTTTATAATTGGTGATTTGGGAAAGTATATGAATATTAAATTCTTTTCCGTTGTAATTTCTTATAGACTCCAGCAAGTTGATGAAAATCGTAAATCAGTTACAAATGAAGTAAAAAAGTCGATCTGTAACTTAATTATGGAGATCAACAGAAAGGGCAATATTCTGCTTACCCAGTTGGAGGTATGCCATCTACATGGTTCATGACCTTTGTAAAAGTTATTAAGATGTTTAGATTGAATGCAGACTCATACTAAGATTTGTTTTAAGACTTTGACTAAGGATCATGAGTCAAGTTTGAAGAAGCAACAAGAAGATGTGAACTCACTGAGGAGGCAATTAGACCATGTGATCAGCTTCACCAAATGGGCAACAGGCAGCCAGAGTGGAACAGCCCTGCTGTACTGCAAGAGACTGGTGTGTACCACTGCCTTTAGAATTGACTATCTGATTGTTGTTTATGCTGCCTGCTTGGGAAAACCGTGGTCACATATCTGTTACCCTCAGGGGTTGCCACAGCAACTCACCTGTCTCAATCTAACCCTATCCTCTGCATCCTCTCCTCTTGCTTAAATCTCATCATTGACTTTTGAAATCTCTCTTTGTCTCCAAGATCATTTTTCAGATTCATTATCTGATGAGAGCAAGCTGTAGTCCTCCCATCATCCCTCAGAATTTAGTTCGCTTTCAGTGTCGCTCTGGATTTTGGGCCTCAAACTTGGACCTCGGTAAGACAGGCGATGCCTGGATTGTAGCATGTGTGCTGAACTGTTTTTGCAGAATAGCTGATAAAAGACATTCCTGCTTCCCAGCTACTTGATGAGCATTGTCAAATCAGAAAAATATATGACTTATGATCCCTAAATAATAAAAACACATTTTTAAAAAACAGTATATTTGTTTTCAGCCTAATTAATCTGACCTTTTCATTTTACATAATCAGCGCTCTATCACGAGTTCTCTTGTGTCATTGTGTCCTGTTCTTTTTTTAACTATACTTGACAATTGTGTTTGCGAGAATTTAAAAATGTGTGCAGGCAATTTTGTGAGAAAATAGTTGCTAGCTGCTAATTTCTGGCACGTTTGTGTCATTGTGTTTAACATAACAAAACAAATCAAGTCATTAAATTGCAAACTATGTGTGATATTAAGTTAAAATGGTTTGATATCTTCAGGTGCTCTAATGGTGGAAAAGGCCCCAGGCTGGCCACTGGCCACCAACCACCAGATAGGACCTCGAACAGAAGGCCCCCCTGGAGGTCTCTCAGGCTCAGTGGCTCAGCAGCGACAGAGCACGCTGGCTCAGCTCCAGTTGCAGGTAGGATTTTTCACTACAATCCATCCGCCAGAAGCGCGAAAGAAACTTTTCACTAAGCACCAGTTATGTATGCATTTATTCCTCTGTCCAAGGTTGATAAGATTTCCCAACAGCTTCACAGACAGCCACATCCGAATCACTGGAGCTGGCATCAGAACACGAGGCTCCCTGGACCCCCTGGACCTCCACCACCAACTAGGCCAATCCTTAGTAGCTCCTCCCCCTCCCAGGGGCCACAAAGTTTGAGCCAGCAAGTGCGGAAATATGGAAGCTCCCAAACCCACACTAGAAGCCCCACATCATCTTTGGTACAAAACCCTGGATTCCCAGCTACTCAGGTGAGTCGGTGCTGTATGAAAGAACTAGAGGTTCTCGTTGAAGATCATGTTGACTTACAGACTGGCCTTAAACAAATCTTGTTTGATTTTTTTTCATCCAGTCTCTGAAAGAGCTCATCAATAGTTCCAGCTTTTCTTCAAAATCTGTGCATCTTCCAGCTGGAGCAACACAAATGCCACTACAACAGGTTGGTTAGAGGGAGCAAGCTGGTTTTTAATTTTCTTATTTAACAGTTGAATAAAATAATTTACCCTTTTTTGTTTTCCACAGCGGGAGACCAACTTACTGAGGCGCAGTGAGGGCAGTGGGTCTTTCCCCTCCATCACCATCTCTATTCCCAAACCAAGTTTCCCTGCGAGCGCAGGGCCGCCTGTTGCTGATAGGATTAACACAGTTCCGAACAAAACAGGTG
Source organism: Arothron firmamentum (assembly GCA_016586285.1). Classification (NCBI taxonomy): domain Eukaryota; kingdom Metazoa; phylum Chordata; class Actinopteri; order Tetraodontiformes; family Tetraodontidae; genus Arothron; species Arothron firmamentum. The sequence continues at coordinate 60,067 of BJFM01000021.1, forward strand.
AGTATTACTGCTCTCATTGTGACACACACAACAGCTCTTCTTATATCAACTTTAAAGACAAATTTAACTTGTCTTTTTTCCCTCTCCCTCCTTTAAGTTCAAGTGAGGCAGAACTCTCCTAGTACCAAGCCATCATCTTCAGACAGAAGTACAGGGTAAGATTTAAAGTCTGTTGGAGATTTTGTTCTCAAGACTTTATTTTTAGGCTTCAACTTTTACCCTTTGGGGTTGACAATACACTAATACGGATCATCCTGTTTATTAACCATGCTAATTATGCTATTCTTCTAATATTCAGAGGACCAACATAAAAAAAATCAAGGTTGAGATTGGCTTCTAAGAACTATGCCATGGTCAAAGTTTTCCTGTGTTCTCACTCTGAAAAGATTTTATTACAGGACATCCTGGAACCCCAGTTTGGAGAATCCGTCTGCCCCCACAGCCAAGCGTCGAAGAAAGACCTCGCCAGGTCCAGTCATTGTCATCAAGGATGAACCAGAGGAGGAGGATGAAGTTCATTTTGTAAGGGAATTACTCAACCCACTGGAGGCTTTTGTTTTAAAGCAGACTATAACATGTACAGAATATTTGAAACACTTTTGCCATAACAAGAGTTAAAAAAAGGATTTATTTTCTTTTTCAGGTGAAATTGACAATAGGCTCCAGCCTCCCCGACAGCAGCACAGGGGCACAGTCGCAGTCTCAACAGCAGCAAGTGGGGGCCCCCGAAGCAACACCGCCTAGATCCAAAACCAAAGCCGTGAAAGCGCAACAGTCTGAGTTGGCAGGGCAGCCGGAGACGGAGAAGACAGCTGAACCGGAGGAAGACCCCAACGAGGACTGGTGTGCTGTCTGCCAGAATGGAGGGGAGCTCCTCTGTTGTGACAAATGTCCCAAAGTTTTCCATCTGACTTGTCACATCCCAACTCTCCATGAGTCTCCAAGGTGAGAGATGTGATATTTGTCCTGATATTACATGTAGATCCTTTAATATAGCTCCAGCATAGCTTTTGCTTTAATTTTTAACTTTTACAAATGTGTCCCCACAGTGGAGAATGGTTCTGCTCATTCTGTCGAGACCTAGTTTCTCCTGAAATGGAGTACAACAGCAACAGTAACAATAGCCTGGTCTCTGAAGGCTTCCCGCCCATTGACAGAAGGGTATGGACACTCAGTTGTTTTTGATAGAAACACTCACAGTTTCCTGGAGATGCTTTATCAACTTCACAGGATTTTTCTTTTTTTTTTTCTTCTCAATGCAGAAGTGTGAGAGGTTGCTGCTACGCATGTTCTGTAATGACTTGAGCACTGACTTTCAACAGGCTGCTCCTCCATCAGTATGTTATTCGTTTATTTTACCGTTTCTTCAATGTCCTGCCTGTTTAGGCATCAGAGAATAACATTTGGTCAAGAAGGTTATGACTATGGATAACACATTGCTGTTCTTCCAAAATTAGGAGACCAAACGGTATAAAGAACTGATCAAGACCCCGATGGATTTGTCAATAGCAAAGAAGAAGCTGGAATCAAAGGAAGGTGATTCTTACAGCAGCCCTGAGAGCTTCGTGGCAGACATCAGGCTCATATTTTCCAACTGTACAAAGTACTACAAGGTGACTATTTGGATAATGAATGTTACTTTAGTGTCTTTTTATTTTTGTTCCTGAGCTCTCTTTTCCACTGATATTCCTGTACAGATAACCTCAAAAGTAGGCAGTGCAGGCGTGTACTTGGAGGACTACTTTGAGGACCAGCTGAAACAAGTCTACCCTGACAAAGTTTTCCCAGGAGGGAGAGAAGAACAGATGATCCCACCGCTGGAAGACGAGATAGATGAAGACGAGGAGGAAATGGCAGTGGATGGCACAGCCCCTCTCGATGACACTAAAGCACAAAGCCCTGCGGGACAAGAGACCCCACCAGCAGAGGAGGACTTCCCCCATCAGGAGGAAGAAATGTCACAAACAAAGAATCACATTGATGTGAACGACAAGGGGACAGGAACAGAGACGAAGATTGAATCTGCATTTATTCCTGTAGATGAGGAGAATACTCCTGACAAGCCGCTAGATGGGTCTGTGGCCTCTGACAGTGACACAAAAGACAGAGAATCTAGCAGCTTAGAGGAAAACAACACCGTTATTTCGGCAGACCAGGCTGCAGAGGTACCTGACCCACAGGAGGAAACGTCATCACCCAAAGAAGAAGTATAATTGAATCATCATCTACCGATAGTGCACCTTTTGATACACCGTTTAGTGACAAGCAGAATAATGTGTTGGAGGGGTAGAAGGTTGCAGTTTTACTGATGTGGAAAGGTTCTTTGTCCATGAACTGATGGCACAAATGCTGCATCTTACTAAAAAGTAAGTAACAGGGTTGGGAATGCATGTGAAATGTACAGATTACAATGCCTCCATTTTTGTGCTGAAAAGTTCACATGATTTCATGTTTTAGTACAATAATATTTTTTTAAGTATGCCTTTGTGCGTATGAAAATATGCTTTATGTGGTATCTGCATAGAGGAAGAGCTACATCTCAGTGCTGGTTATTTACAGCCCTTTTTGGGAAATTTTACAGCGATGGTTTTTGCGTATCTCCTTAAAAGTTTTATCACACACTAGCCTTGTTGGTTTTATTATCAGAAAAGCCTGTTAGGCTTTATCAGTCAAGATAATTCAGAGACGTCAGGACGTCAACTCAGATGAAATTCACACTTATTCATCTCAAACCATGTCCTTCTCCTGCTGTAAGATTATATTTAAATATGATGAGGATTAAGCCTTATGGTTTTATTTTAATTTTTTAAGTAATGAGATGCTTTCATTGTGCAGCTGACAATGAAGAAAGATTTTTTGCCTAATATGGAATGTTGTTATGCTGTAGGAGTTTTAATAGACGGAATTATTCCTTGACCATGATTCATTTTTGCTATTTATTGACTCAACACAAAACATGTCAATGGACTCTATATTGGAACAAACCTTCCAGCTACATTATTTGTAATAAACTGTATCAGTGTTATCAGACTTGTGCTTTTCTCTTACTATTCTGTAACACGTCAGAACATAATAAATTGAGCTACATTAGTTGTTCATGATGTAAATAGCAGCAATATTATATGTATAGGGGCCACTGTGTTTGACATGACATGGCCTTTGAAGAAAAAAAAAATTCAGTCAAAGGCAGATTTCTGAATTAAGTTTTAACAAATTTATGTTCCAGTAACATTCTTCCATAATTTTGACTGGGTGTTTAAGCAAATCGTATTTCATAAAATTATGGGTTATCAATAAGATTAAAAAATAAAAATATGTAGAATTTACGCACAGGTGAGTTTTGGCTTTTATTTAACCACCTTTACCAAATTTGTGTGAATGCAGCATAAATTAATCTGATTATCAACCAGTATTTAAATAAGGCATTAGGCCACGCCTCTGTCCCGCCCACAAACCTCTAATTAGCCTTTGGGATGTGCAGCGTCTCCTAGAAGGACACAGAAACACATACACACACACACACAAACACACACACACACACACACACACACCGTCCGCTGCTGCAGTCGGACCGCTATTCATCCAAAAACATCTTAATCAAAGTTTAGAAGGACACGACGTTTCCGACCGATCGGAATGGCGCTGCGGATCATCGTTTTGCTTTCTCTCTCCGAAATTCTGCTCGGAAATGGTGAGAAACAAGTTTCTTTGTGAAATTTAAAATGAAATTACGATCATTACTTTTGTCCAGTCGATCGTCCGAGATTTGAAGACACCGATCTTCCAACGCTGGACGAGTGCTGTCAAGATGGGAGACATCGGGGAAACAGTGGCCAGGACTGCACGATCATCCCAGTCTTCTCCTCCAGCTACATGTGCAGGTAAGGGGCAACACCTGAGGAACGGACCAATGAGGTCAATTTAGGGAGACACACGTTAAGAAGTGTATTTACCCTCTAAACTTTTTTCCTCCTACAAATACCAATTATCTTTAATTGATAGGAAACATTTTCTTGATTACTTTAAGTTAGTCTACAGTATGTGTAGTCTGTGCAGTTCAGGTGTTTAAAGGAGGAAATTCAGTTTAAATCAACTTTATTTATACACAAACACAAAGCCTGACCTCCAAACATGGCGTCAGAGGAGAGGAACAGACACAACCTCCAAATCGTCTTTCCAGTCCTTCAAACACTACAGGGGGAGCCTGGTGCCACTTATCCCACAGTCAGCACAGGTGTTAAGTGTCCCCCTGAGGCATTTCAGACACTCAGACTGTAAAATATAGACATAGTGACCATTAAAGCGAGAGAACACCTGGTCAGCACTTCCAGTTGAACCAATGTGACCAGACACGTCACACCTAAGATGCTCATCAAAAAAAGTGGCAATCAAAATTTATCCGAAAATGAGCACAGGCTGCCACTAAGAAACAGTAATTTTTTTTTTCTTTTTTTTTTTTTTTTGGCTGTGTTTTGTAGGATTGTTCAGGAGCAGTGTTGCTCAGCAGCCAAAGAAATGCATCTCTGCCTCAACGGTGTCATCATGGCCAAGGGACAAGGCGCCTGTGAGGTCCCCTTCTTTGAGGGAGAGCCCTGGGAAGCCAAACTCTCCAAGGTTGTCCTCCACCCTGTCAGCCTTTTTGCATTTGTTTTCCTCCTGAGATTAACCTTTCCACCCCCGTACAGATATGCTGCGACTGCTGTACACTTGGCCTGATGAGCGCACGTGACACATCCGGCTGCAACTTCCATCACCTGCTCCTGAACGGCCAGTGTTCGGACACGGCTAAAGCGTGCTGCGTCAACAAGACGATAGAAGAATCAAAAACTGGTGAGCTTGCTTTTACTTTCCTAATCCCTGTTGCTGTTTTCCACCAACATATTTTGCAAATACAATTGTTTCAAACTGCCTTTTTTCACAGAGCCTGTGTTGGCACAGCCAAAGGTCAACGTCACAGCTAATCCTCCTAGTGACTGCACAGGTTTGACTCCATTTTTATTGTTTTAAGAGCACTTGATATCTGTTGTCTAGTCACAAGAATGTACAACTAAGTGTACTGCCAGCTTCATGTTGTTGTTTTTTTTAATCTTTGTGTCTGCAGACTCGCCTTGTACCCATTTCTGCATAGATAACGGCACATGTGGATGTTTCATTGGTTTTCAGCTTCAAAATGATGGAATTAACTGTGAAGGTAAGCAAAATATCCTCAAATTATGTTTTTAATTTTGATAATGTCAAGGGGACAGAGTAATGAATAAAGATGGATGTTACGTTGCCGTTTCACACACACACACAAAAAAAAAAAATCCAAGGTACTGGCACTGCATTTTTTGCTGGTGGAAACCAGATAAGGAAGCAACTTAAGGCTGACCATCATTGAATTACCGTGATATTTTTATACATTTTTTTGCATTTTGACAACACAATAAGGCTGGGATCCTAGTTACCCTGATCTGCCACCAGAGGGCGGCAGACATCCTTTATTGAACTCTAATAGTGTCAAACCTTTTTACCGTATAAAATCTGTGTCTTACAGCTTATTATCTGTGTTTGCATGACAATAATTAGCTTAAAGCTTTCCTGTGAAATGTAACAGCTTGCCAATAAAGGAGTTGAAGCAACTCAGGCATTAATGGACAAGATACACATAATCATGAATATGTGGATTGTTGTTTTTTTTGTTGATGCGCTGTTTGTCCCCTCAGATATTAACGAGTGTCTGGCTGGAACCCACAACTGCTTCGATAACCTAGTGTGCATCAACACAGAGGGGTCCTTCCGATGTCAGAGGAGAACCAGCTGTGGGTCAGGGTATGAGCTCAGATTTGACAACACATGCCAAGGTAAAAAAGCAATTGCAAGGAAAATGTGGAGGTTTTTCTGACCCTGGATGGAAAAAATTGAGCTTTGATTATTTTTCTTCTTTGTCTGTTGCAGACCTAGATGAATGCATTTTGGGAATCCACAATTGTGGGGCTGACCACCTCTGCATCAACACACCTGGCTCGTTCCAGTGCTACCAAGCGTGCCCAGATGGTTTTATCGAAGATGCTACTGGCAGCTGCATTGGTGAGCTCAGTGTCCATATTAAATTGAACCGTGACCTTTGACCACTAATGGGAGGCGAATGGAAGTTCGTACTTGGTGGTTTAACACTAAACTTTGCTGCGTTTTTGTAATAGATGTAAACGAGTGTGTGGCCCATTCCAGCCCATGCCTGCCTGGCGAGACCTGCGTGAACTCGGAGGGCTCCTTCATTTGCCGCAAAAATACAGTCACCTGTGGGCGAGGCTATCATCTCAGTCAGGACGGCACGCGTTGTGAAGGTACGGTGTTATGCGAGTCTTCTTTTTTTTCCCCTGTTTTTCTTTTTTGGCACACAGTTGTGTGATTTCTCCCATCGCCGCAGATGTGGATGAGTGTCAAACGGGCAGCGTGTGTGGCGACCACAGCTGCTTCAACTTGATGGGCACGTACCGCTGTGAATGCAAAAAGGGTTTCTTCTTTAATGGCGACACCAAACTTTGCGAAGGTGCGTCAGAGATATTTTAGGCTCTGTTGTGGTCATGTGTATATGATCATGATCTCCCCCCTGTGTCTTTTTTGTCCCCCTATAGATGTGAATGAGTGCAGGTATTATCAGGGACTCTGCGCTCACAATTGCGAGAACACAGTGGGCTCCTACAGGTGTAGCTGCGCCACTGGATTCAAGTTGTCCTACGATGGCGTCAACTGTGAAGGTAACATCACACTTCATGGGTGTTCAGGTTTAAAGTTATTGCTAAATGCTCAGGAAAGAAAATCCCTATGTTGACAGATGTGGATGAGTGTTTAGTCAGACCCTGCGGCCAGAACTGTGCCAACGTCTACGGCTCCTACCGGTGCTATTGTCACCCTGGTTACCAGCTGAGTGACACTGATGGGAGGACCTGTGAAGGTGGGGCTGACTATCAAGGCCTGTGATTACTGAGTTAGCTGCATCTGATGATGAAAACTGCTGGTTTCTGCTTCTTGTCAGACATTGACGAATGCACGGTGCCCTCTGGAGATCACTCCTGTTCTTACAGCTGCTCCAATGTCCCGGGCAGTTACTACTGCACCTGCCCCCCTACGGGTTACATCCTGGAACCCAATGGGCAAAAGTGCCTGGGTTTGTGGACTAGTCATTGCTTTCTTTGTTTTAATTTAGGCGCACTGTCTCACTTTTCCACCACTTTTCCACCTTTCTTTGTACTTCAGATATCGATGAGTGTGCTGCAGGGATCCACACCTGTTCTGCCTCCGAAAGCTGCTTCAACATTCAGGGAGGATTCCGCTGTTTGTCCTTCAGTTGTCCGGCAAATTTCCATGAAGTAGCAAGAGGGTGAGTTCTCATTTCCGTCAGCTGTCAATGGAAAAAAAAAAATTTGTTTCTTGGGAGAATCATGGTGTATCATTCAAGTTTGGGCTTCTTTCTGACTCTTTTTTTATCTTCCAGTGGTGTGAGACTGACTTTGGCATGCTCTTGATCTTTTTCTCCGGGGGTTTCTGTTCATTTTCTCTGTCCGTTCTTCCACGCAAGCGCCTCTCTCCGCCCTCCATCCAATGAGCGTGTCATTTTTTTTCCCTTCCAGCCGTTGCGAGCGTGTAATGTGCAAGTTCACGCAGGACCCTGCCTCGTGTTTCTCACTCCCGCTGAGAATCTCCTTCTACAACATCAGCTTCCCCATCAACACCCCCGTTCCAGCTGATGTTTTCCGAATGGGACCCTCCAATTCAGTGCCAGGAGACAAAGTCTTGCTTACTATAGTCTCCGGAAACGAAGACGGATACTTTGGCATTGAGCACCAGGCGCATGGGGGAGAAATCTTCCTGCGTCGTCCCTTATTCCAACCCCGCGACTTCTCCCTGACCGTGGAGTTGACGTTGTCTCGCTACGGCAACACACACCTCTATATGGCAAAGGTAGCTCTGTTTGCCACACAAGACCTGTCCATCAGACCCTGAAGAACATTTCCCTACTAGACCCCTTTGAATTTAAAGGAAAAGTGCCATTTTCTTCATACCTCTGCCATTATTATCATGGTATACATTTGTATCCATCCTTTTCCTCATCAGGAAAAACTCAGTATGTTCTTAATATAATTTACTCCAGACAAATCTCTCATTTCTCTAGTCCACAAATCGCTTCAAATTGTGCTATAATGCTAATTTAAATAACTTCAGCTTTGATGTGATCTTTGACCTAATGTGATATGAACAGCTGTGGAGACATGTTTCCATGATATGTTATCATCTGAGTTCATTTGCATTTATGAAAACACCCTCTTCTCAGTGTTTCCTTATATTCGGTGCAGCATTGGATGTGTCTATTTGTCGTTGAAGGCCACCATCACGCCGCAACAAGATATGTCTCTGTGTGTGTGCAGGCATGTTTACCCTCTGTATTTTGAATTAAACAATATGAATTTATATATCTGGCTTTTTTTTTTTTTTTTTTTTAACCATTTAATCACAAGCACCCGTCACTGCTTTCTGCCAAGCTTCAAATTTTATTTTGGTCTACATGCTGTCGGTGAAATAATTCTGACTTCTACTGATGTTTGATGGCATTTTAATCCATGAATTTTGGTTAAAACTTAGCAAACAAGTTAAATCATGTCATTTTTAGGTTAATAGTCCTAAATCATAGCTTGGATCAGTGTTGTAATATTTACAGTGGAAAAAAAATACTTCGGCTCTCATCTCCACATTGAAAACACCACATGGTTTCTGTTGATCTTTGGTTAACCAAGGATGGAAGTATTCAGGTATTGCATTGGCTCATTTCTCACAAGGGTGTTTGGTCCAAATCTTTGCATTGTGAACTCACTTCAAACCTGTTTCCATCTGTTGCAGATCCAGAGATGATCCTTTAGTCTCTCTGCGCTGCATGAAGCACTGTCACCCCAATGACCTTGCGTGCAACCTTGAGCCCATCCACCTCATCACCTACACCTGCCTGTCTCTGCCAACTTTCTGGGATTTAATTCAGCCAGAGGGTGAGAAGGGGCACAGTCAAAATTTCTGTTTACTCTTTCACTTGGTGAAAACTAAAGCCAAAGTTTCTTTCCTCAGATATAATTTACCTGCAGACAAGTACAGCATTCAAAGCCTCTCCTCAACCCCATGCCACTGACATCATCTTCGAGATCCTCTCCACAGATGTCCAGTCCTCTTTTGAGGCTCAAAAGCGAGCTTACCAGGGGATGATCATAGGTAGAAAGGAGATCAACTGAATTGAAGTTCAGTAGGAACTCGCATACAACCTAATTCACGTGTCGTCCTTCCAGGTGTGATCCAGCAGGTGAAACCCATCATTGGACCCATGGACCTCGTGTTGCAAGTAGCAATCAACTACGTCCAGTCGGGAGTCATTTCTCATTGTAACATTGTTTTCATCCATATATTTATTTCAGATAGGTCACCTTGAGGTGAGAGAAGAGGGAAACAACAATGTTGCATTAGCGTTTTAACATATGAGCATATGTATTTCATAACCAGAGGCACCACATCTACGTGTTTGAAGCACATCAGCACTTTCAGACCAGTGTAAGTGCTTAATAGAAAAAGAATAATAATAAAGCTAATATTTAGAAGAAGGATATTTCATTCCACAGGGGCATCTAGGGTTTGGTACCTCCCTCCAGGATACTTCGGCAGTGCCCTGAAAAAGTCCCTGGACTTGAACCTTCCGACTGATCTACTGCTCCCCCGCCTCTTAGTTAAGTAGACATGCAGTACTTTTTTGTTATGCTGTACTGATATGGTTGCTTTTTTGGTGATAGTTATTGTTGCATGACTTTGTATCAGGTTAAAAATGATTCGGAATAATGATTAAATCACGCAACCTGTATTGTTGTATCCATATCGTGCACTGAATAAATCAGATGTCATAACCTCCTCTAAGGAGGTTATGTGACAGATGATTACATTTTTGTGATGTTCTTGACTCTGGAGGGACTTTGATCTTTTAAAGCAACCTACTATGTTATGTAACCTTCATTTGTCTGTCTTCTGTACATTATCACAAAGGAAATCACACTTAAATCCATTTAATGCTGACTAATTAACTATTCTCTTTTGCTGGGTTAATTTCACAGAAAAGGGGAATTTGTGTGGCTCCCAAATAAACTCTGTAGACCTCTAAATGTTAGTTTCTCCATAATTGTGTGACTTAACCAGCGCTCACCTTTGACCGTCCTTAAATATTAACACAAGAGGGCGCCAATACGCCACAACACGAGCCTACCTGCACAGCATCTCAATAAAGATGCTCAGAAATTCAAACGACTGCTTACCAACTGATATTTTTTCTTAATCTATATCTCTTTAAGCCATAATTGTTTTACAATCTGTTAACTTATAGATTTTATTTAATCGTTCTCTGAATGATGAACCATTGTCGACAGGTGCTGCAGTGATGGATGGGCAGCTCCAACTTCAAAAAAGATGACTGACACATCAAAGGAACACATCAAAGTCACACTTAACCTTATCCAGATTAATTTAAAATCACGTACCATTGCCTCACAGTTGCCTAATACGAAGGAGAAGATTAGAGGGAAAAAATGATTAATTTCCACCATAAAGAAGACTTCCTTGGAGATCATCGTGAGGTGACTCGGATCTTGGGAATGGGCAGCTTTGGTCAGGTGGTTTCCTGTTACAACTGGGAAACACACCAAATGGAGGCAGTCAAACTTATAAATCAGTGTCCACGTGCCACAGAATATGCAGAACAAGAAATCAAGATCCTGAAGCGACTGAAGGTTTTTGATCTAGACGGATTTGGAATCGTGAGATTCTATGACTCTTTTCTTCATAGGGGAATCATCTGTCTGAGCTTCGAGGTCCTAGATCAGGACCTTAAAGCCTACATCCAAGATGTCCAGGTCCAGTCAGGGTTGTGCGGACTCCCCTTGGTGGAGGTGAGAGCCATTTTATGCCAGATGCTCGTGGCTCTTGATGTACTGGCATGTAATGGTGTCATTCACTGTGACATTAAGCCCGAAAACATCATGGTGGTGGATCGTGACCGTCATCCAATTACAGTAAAATTGGTGGACTTTGGAGCAGCGCAGAACGCATCCGACATCTGTCCTGAAAACCTCGTTCAGACTCTGTGGTACTCTTCTCCAGAGGTCATGCTAGACTGTCCTTACAATGAGACCATTGATATGTGGGCTCTGGGTGTTACGGCTGCTGAGGTGGTTCTTGGTAACCCTCTCTACCCAGAGATGAACACCTACAATATGCTTCGCAGCATCATTAAAACCCAAGGCATGCTACCAGACGGGTTACTGGACAATGGGGGGCAAACACATTCCTACTTCTGTCAGGAAGTTCATGAGAGGCCAGTCTGGAGACTCAAAACTGTAATGGAATTTCACTTTGACACAGGCTACCATCACGATGAAGAGTTGGACACTTTTGACTCCCTTGATGACATGGTTGCAATGGCTTACCAGGGAAGAAAACAGAAAGATTCAGATCAGGAACTCTTTGTTGACCTAATCAAAAAAATGCTGCATCTGGACCCTCAACAACGTGTCACAGCAGATGACGCACTAAAGCATCCATTCTTTGCATATGGCTTTAAGACTCCAGCAGCCCTCCAAAACATGGGAACAGAAAATATTGGAACAATCAAGCTGGACAACACAGAGAGCCAATGAGAAATCTATGGCATCCCTGCTGATATTTATTTGCAGATTCACTGCAAAAAAAATTACAAAAATTACAGCAGAAAACCTACCCCTTGCCTCCCCCGTTTTTATAGGTGTAATATATCCCACACCAATTCATGTCACATCATAATAAACGTGACACAAGGCAAATTTAATCTCTTTAAAAAAGCAAGTGCCTGCTATAAATGTAAAAGTAACAGGAGTCATGTTAGTTTGATGGAAAATACCCCAAAGGAAGACATAATTAAAGGAAACGCGTTTATAATTGAAGAGAATTGGGGACGTAATCTTGTCGGCAGTCTGACTCCGCCTTTAAACGTTGACCAATACCGTGTTAGAACGCTCCCGGAAGTACCGCCCACAGCCAAGCAAGATGGCGGCGTCCTGTCACGTTGCAACTAATTTCGATCAACTTTTGACTGAAGAACTGTGCCAAGAGCACTTGCAGGTTTTAAAAACATTTACGACTGCGTTACGGGATAAGCAGTTCAGGTGTGTAACTTTATTTATTGCATTTTTTCCGACGAATTTAAGGCTGATGGCTTATCTAAATCTACTGCCAACTGCACAAATAAACAGCAATTTTTAAATGAATAATTTTCTTGTTCTGCCTGTTTGAAATTGTCGCAGAGAGTCTGTGGAAGAAGAGACCTTCTCAGATCTTTCTAGGGTCTTGTCCCGATTATATGATGATTTACAGAGCACCATAGCTGCGGATCGGGAGCCGCAATCTGTCGTCCTGCAGCTGACAGCCGAGTGTTTCAGGTGTCAGAGGAACGCGTGTGTGCAGAACACTCGGAACCAGGATATGATCAGGTACTGACCTTGGCAGCGCTACTGGTAGAGAATTTTGGGAAGAAAAAAGGGGTGTTCATTCAAGATGGTTAATGGAAGAAGAAAAAAAAGCAACTTCTGTTTATATCCTAAAATTGTAATTATCCAATTTAAGGCTTGTTCTGTGTTTTGAAATCTTTCAAGCCTATATTTTGTTGATGACATTGATGGGGTTTTTTTTTGTTTGTTTGTTTGTTTCTAGGAAGCTTGGTGTCATTGATGTTTCTCTGAAAATCTTGAACCTACTTCTTTCTAAAAGTTTGGAAAGCAGATATGAACGTAAGTGTAAAATGATATTGAATTAAAAGATTATTTGTTTTTTGGATTACTTAAACTTTCTATTATTAAATCAGTGTTATAATCCAGCTCTCCAGTGTGGCATCCAGTTCCTCGGAAACGTGGCTGTTGGAAACCAAATGTGCAAAAATGACATATGGCAGCGCAGTAATCCCAATCTTTTCATGTAAGTTTTATTCCACATGTGTTGGACATCATTATAACAATAAAATAATATTAAATCACACTGTGTATTCATCATGTTTCCTGTTCATATTTTGCCATCATGAATCAACCCTATTATGTGTGAACAGAGAACTGCTGAATGTTGATAATGTGAAGGCAGTGGACTATGCCTCCATGGTCCTCCACACATGTCTGGATGAAGCCAAGGTTGTGGAACTGTCAAAGCCTCAGAATATCCAGGTTGCACTGAGGGTGATGGAGCTCTGTAGGACCCAGCCTGACCTGGACTGGATGTGAGTGTTACTGTTTTGTAAGTGTGTGTACAGTGTTATTTTATACAACTCAACTCACTTTTATTCATAAAGCACTTTACAACACAAAGTGCTGTATACAGATGAAAAACAAGCAAAGCAAACAATTCAACAATAAAATTTACCAAATGAAAAAAGTGAGTTTTTAGGAGGCTTTTAAAAAAGGAGTGAGTCAGCCCACCTGATGTGTAGGGGTGTACCGGTTAAATGATGTGCGGCTGCATTTTGGACCAGCTACAGTCAGGAGAGCAGTGACTGGGTAAAACCCAACATAGAGTTCAATAATGTGAGATTAATGATCTGAATCATCACACTGGTATTAGTGGCTGTTGACTGATATATTTTATGTATGTTTGTATACTATATACAGTACTTTATTTAAAATAGTTTTTGTTTACAGGCTTTTTATTGTGACCCAACATTTTATCAAGTCTTCAGTTCTGATGGAGAGAATGTACTGTGAGATGTGTCACCATGAAAGGTAAAAAATGTTAAATATGTTGACAACGTAATGAGAGTAAAGTTACTTGGACTTGCAGCTCTCACTGCGTAGGCTGCCTTTTAATCACCACCATCTTATTAACCATTTAATTCAATTTTTCCCTAGGCAGAAAGTGAATATTCTGCTGTTTCCACCGGCAGCAGCAACATCATCATAATCTAGAGACAAAGTGAAAGAATGTGTTTGTTGTAGAGTTTCCCTGTTGGAGTTGGTCTTGGCGCAGCTGCAGGAGGAGGGCTCAGACTGTGGAGTTGCACCCGGTGTGGCTCACTTCCTTGCCGATTCCTTCCAGACGAATTGTGGAGCTGTGCTAAAACTGTCCGCAGAGTCTCGTTTCTCCGATGATGAGGTACGAAGGGTTGGCTGGTGGGACAACCCCTTTATTTTTTGTTTCTTTCTTCCACTTATTGTCCCTCTGCCTGTCACTGATATCCAGTTGTTGCAATTGCTCTGACTCCTGCAGGAGGCGCTAATAGTGATAAGCCTTTTGGACGTGCTTTGTGAGATGACCTCAGGCCTCAGGCAATTTTTGTTTCTACAGGATCACCCTGAACTTCTAGGGGCCACTGTTGGTATGTAAAAACAACCTGGAGCAATCACAACACTTAACAGCCATCTAATGTGAATTTATACCTTGACTGAATAGTTGTATGGGATTGTTTCTATACATAAAATGTATTTATAACCTATTCTCTCCACAGAGCTCCTGGAGCAGGTGCATGCTGTTGGCAAGACCAGTAAAAATGTTTTCAGTTCTGAGCAAAACTTCTCCTCCAGCGGAGACTCTTCATCACACTCTCCTGTCATCGGCTTCAAGGCCCAGCTCATCAGGCTCATAGGAAACCTTTGTCACAAGCATCTCAATAACCAGAACCAGGTACAAATGAAAATGCTGTCATATGCAGCATGATAGAAGCCCTGTTTGCTTGTGTGGCCTTTTTGATGACATTTAAATGGTCTGTTGTCTTTGTCCCAATGTACATAATCATAATCAATCTATCATTGACATTGTATCATCTTCAGTACGGAAGGTGATGATTTCCACTCTTTCAGCTTTTTAGGTTTTTTTTTTTGCTATTTCTGGTTGACCTATGATATCACAGACAACTCAAAAGTCAGTCGTGTATGTTGCGTATTTTGATGGGAAGAAGTGCTTACGAATACCTCTAACAAATTCTCCAACTTCCTCCAAATATCCACGATTGAAGAGCATTTACACATCAAGTAAAGCGTCTACTTGAAGCACGATAGTATGTCTTCTTAAGTACTGCAGGCTTTCTGATTCTTTCAACAAAACATCTTGGTTTCCCTCCATCTTTGCGCATGTCAGTATAATACCATGCACTGATGGATAATAAAGTGGATGGTGGAGGTGGCCCCTGTCTGTGCCACATTATAGACTTCCTCGGCTTAACAGGAACAGATTTGTGGAATGCTTGTGGGATGGCCTCCCTCAGTTGGCCCCTCTATAATAGTTATGGATGCTGATCTGTGGTCGCTCAGTGGTCAGAAATCCACCCATATCTGTTTGCGCCAAACCAAACTCTTCCAGTAAACCAAATGCCAGTTTGCTCACCTTTGGGAAAGGTCGCAATTTTCAGGCGCTCACGGAAAGCACAGTCTGCCTGCTCCAAGCCGAGCCTATCCAGCCAGTCATATCTTTATGGATTCAGATAGTACACGCATTCATTCGGTCATTTTCGGAGAGAAAACACAGATCTAGACAGCTACTGTCAGTTAGTTAGTGTAGAGTTCAAATGCCATTTTTTCCCCCTGAAACTCAGCAGTTTCTCTTGTCTTGGAGGGCCTACCACTAACTCTGGGGGCTACCACAGTGGAGAGGGGACAACAAGAGTGAGAATTAAGACAACAGATTCAGACCTGTGATACACAGCAAAATGATAGAAATAAATGTTTTCAAAATGAAGCTGTTGGAAAATGTCTTACCACAGCACAGCCACTCATTTTCCTTTACTGGTTCCTTCAGGTGGGAGAACTGGAAGGGATCCCACTCATCTTGGACAACTGCAGAATCGACAGCAACAACCCATGTATCCATTTTTACACAATAAAATCAGTGTTTTAGCCATAAACACTACAACATAACATGTTACCAGACTAAGCAATGTTCAGCATTCTCATAGCTGGCTTCTTTTATAATTTATAATCCTACTTTTTGTTGTTGTATATTAAGTTATATTAGAGATTTGGATTTAAAACTTTAACTGAATACTTGTAGTTATCTGCCAGTGGGCCATCTTTGCCATTAGGAACCTCCTGGAAAACAACAAGCAGAACCAGGAGCTCGTGGCCAGCCTGGAACGTCAGGGCCGTGCAGACTACTCCGCACTCAGAGAGTTGGGCTTTCAGGTGGAGGAGCGAGATGGAAGCCTGCTACTTAAACCCGTCAGAAAAGACTCTTGAGAACCTTCAACAAAGAGCCAGGAGAGAGGAAGTCCTCCAAACCCCTGCAGGCAGGTTTAAGGTTAGGTATTTTTGTGTGAAGTGTTTATTTTGGAGGGTGGATAGTACATGTGTATGGACATGCCTGCATGTGAACATGAAATCTTGATGGTGCGTAACCTGTCCTGCACCAGTCTGGAATGATTGTCAACCATATTCCCAGTAGGTTAAGAGAAAAGTGCTTTTTAATCAGATATTTCTCTTATTATCTGTGGCTAATACTTGCATTCCTGACCACATAAGGTTTAAGGTAATCTCAGTTTATAAAGGAACTGCTGGGGTCCTCCTGGTAAATAAACAGGAGCTTTGATTTTTGCCTTGACCTGAGCCTGGGAACTGACAGGTTTGGGAGAGGTGCGGACGGCTGCTTGGCATGGCTGTTACGTTGTGTTTTAATCCAAAGACAAAAGAGCACCAGTTTTTGGGGCTTTCACTTTTCACAGATGGCGACTATGCCAGCACGGGTGAGGGTTTAGTCCCAGACCAGTTGCGATTTTTGGTGATAACTAGGAGATGTTGTAATCAGACCTGCCTGCTTTTGCTACTTTGGGATTGTTTTTTTGTAAAACCAGTGCTTTAGTTAATCTTTTTCTGTCAGCACGTTTAAGAGTTCGATCAGATTACAGAACGATGCATCTCCCTGCTCCTCCTCTTGCTGGGTAAGCTGAACTGGCGCTGACACAATGCAGCGCTTTACGAAGCGGCCCGCTCGCCGCTCCACGACTCTGCCCTGTCTCCGATTTTTAATGACAAAATGTATCGAAAACAATCGGCCGTACTCTTCCCCTCTCAATCCGCATCATAGTAGAGGGAGATTTTGCGGTTCCGGTCCCCGGGAATTCAGACGACTAACAAAACAGCTGTTACTCGCGCTCCACTGGCTGGTCGCAATGCTTTTCAGGCCCACAGGAAAGGGGCTGTGCGAGTCAACCAGGCTGAATAAGGTGGCCCGGCCATCTGTTCACCTCCTGACTTAGTAGCACCACATCAGTCAAGGCCAGAAGTTCATTCATCCTCTCTGCTCTTCATACAAACTTGGAAAAGGAAGTAAAGTGAAATACCGCAGCAGTTTTGCACTTATAATTCGATGTGTCTCAAGAAATCGATTGTGTAAAGCTATACTATATTTATAAATTTAATGCCATTAATGAGGCTAGAGCTGATATAAAACTCAAGGACTAAATTCAGATGATCATTTTTTGCTGTTTCCAGTTTATTCAAGAATTTATTCAAGTTCCTTACACACTTTACATATATTCCTTTGATTTTCTAACAACTCAGCTTTTATTTGATGTGTTTTCAAACAATTACATTAAAATCTCTTGTAAATGTCCACTTATAAAGGACTAAGTGCCATATTCCTCATATAAAAATATACTATTGACGATGTTTCTGTTGTTATATAAAGCCTAAATAAAGATTTCTGGTGTTGACAAAAATAGCTTTAATCCCGTCGTACCCTCCCTGTGTGGTTAACACACATGCCTTCCAGCCAGGTGGGCCTAAACCGCCGTGCAAGGCCTTGTGTAAGCAGAGGCCACCATGTGGAAATCCACATCCCTCCCTTTTCATAGGAATGCCAGTCATATTCCAATGCAATTGCACTTCTATGGAGTTTCAGGGTTGCACCCTTTTTTCTTTTTTTCTTTTTAAACTTGGGAGTCAAGAGCCCTCCGAAAACAAAACAGTGAGTGGGGTCAGGTTGGAGGGTGCCGTTTGGAGCGGCACGCTGGATTCTTAAAATAGTTTAGGAAGATTTTCTGCCTCTCTGGCTTTTGGGATAACAAAGAGTCTCCTGGCTCCATAGTGTCAGTTTTTTTTTTTTTCTTTTTTTTGGAGGGGGGGGAAATGTCAGCCAAGCACTCAGTAGCCCCTCAAATGGATCATGTCCCATTAAAAAGGATGAAACGTCAGCATGTGCAAAAACAGAATCTCTGACTGACAGCAGATAATGGCTGTGTGGCTGCTGAGTAACAGTAACAGAAGAACTCTTGGCTCCATCCCATAAGATCTGAAACATCTTTCACAGAAAACACTTTTTAATTTTCAGTGGTCTGCCAATACAGTGTGAGCGTAAATTTAGCCTCCTCCAAATCCAACAAGTGTCCTTATAAAACATCTACCAAATCAAAAAAGGGGACCTGAAAACAGCTCACCGAGCCTCTTCAGTCGCATCTGTCTTTTCAGAGTTCCAAAATTGAATGCAAAAATGTGCAAATAGTCAAATAAATACTTCCAGCTATCATCTTCGCTCCTCCTCTTTCCTCACTTGCAGGTGAAAACTTCGGATTTCTCGCTGCACGTGTTGCACTGGACGAAGCAGCACCAGTGGAACTTGCAGTTGCACTGCCAGATGCGCATGTAGTGCTGCGCGTCAAAGCCCCGGCCGCAGCACATGACGCCGCAGCTCTCCGTGAGGGTCGAGTTGCTGTCGCACAGCCTGCCCCGTGTCCCCATGCTGCCCGTGGCCGTGTCCTCCTCACAGTAGTTTGGCGAATGCTCCAGGTAGACCAGGTCTGTGTCTGTGGGCTTCTGATACCCCTGAGCCTCTTTCAGCCGCAGGAAGGAGGGCTGACGGAGCCTGGACGCTCGCACCGGCTCCACCTGCACAGCGTCGCTGTAGCGCTCCTTCAGCAGGTGGCCGATCTCTCTGAAGTTGGGCAGGGTAACCCAGCAGGTCCTGGTGGTGCAGGAACCAGACACTCCGTGGCACTTACACTCCAGTTTCATCCTCTCCTCCAGAATCTGATTAAGAAATTGAGGATTTAGCTTTAGATATTATCCTTTTATTAATTCCAGGCTATGACATTTAATGATCACTTTGGTTATTTAGGTCTTGGAAAGGCTCCTACAAAGGCAACATTTTGAAATACTGATATCCAAGATGAAAGATTTTCCTCTTATGAGGATTATATTCCCTCCTTATATTGGCCACCCTCAACCCAGGCAGATATATTGTGCGATTAATACATTTTCTTCAATGTGGAGGGGAGAATTCAGCCAAATGGTCTCAACTTTTGGAGTTTTCTCCAGAAGCTCAAACTTTCAACACGCTGATCGCCATGCCAACTTTCTGTCCAAAATCTGGGAAAAGTGACTCCAGCCAGCAGAGTCTCCAATTAGCTTTACCTTTCTTCAGGCCGCAAAGTGGCTTGATGTCCCAAATTAAGTGACCAAAGCATTTCTCCATGCATGCATGTATAGAATTACGCTGCGGTTTGAGTCTGACTTTTACAAATATCCACGGGTGACAAAACTGACAGGTGACTGGGGTCGAGTTAATTTAGGAAAGTTGTAGCTTCTCTCTTTCTTATTACCGACACAGTTGGGATATACCTGTAAGCATGATTTTTGCACATGCAATGTCAGGACATCTTGTCACTCCAGAATATATATATTAAAAAAAAGGTGCATTTGAATTTGAATGATTTGTGCTATATGATCTCTAACGGTCTGTTCTGATGTCCAAGATCCTCTAAATTCTACCAAGAGTTCCTTGTGAGACACAGATGTAACATCCTCAGCGTTGTCCTACCTTTCGTCCCGCCGCGTTGTTGTGCAGGTTCATCAGCCTCCGCGCGTTCTTCTTAATCTCCCGGGCATCCACGAAGCGCCGCGAGAACTCCACGCCGTACTTGACGTTGGCCGAGCAGCCCCCCCATTTCCAGCCCTCCTCGTGATAGTGGTGGAAGCCCTGCTTCTCCTGGTCGCATCCGCACTGGCTGAGGTCGCCTTGGCTGCAGGCTTTGGTTACTGCGTGCGCCACTCCGGCCGCCACGATGGCGTACGTGAATGCTGCCTCCCTGCTGCCTGAGAGGAAGAGAATCTACATTCATTCAGTTACTGTGATCAGGTCAGAAAAAGAAAAGGCAGATGTGGGAAATTCAGATTGAAGGAAAGTGAATTTTGACTTATTATACATCAAATCTGCACTGGTAGTCAGACAGAATTACAGCATCATCATCAGTGAAAACAAGTGACACCTCTTGGCTCACTTCAGGGGGGCTTCCTAGATCGGCACAACTTTGCTGTGTCTTAATGTTTCTCATCAATAGAATTTCTCACGCAGCTTGAGTGTCATTCTGCAAGTGTGTAAGGCATTATTATAGAAAATGATACTGCTTCGAAATACTCTGTGGCTAGGCAGACTCCTGTACCTACATTTTAAGCTTTTGTGAATCGCCTTTGGCCTTTTTTTAGGGAGGGAATTTACTGTCACCGGAGTTGGTAATAGAATATCCTCCAGCTCCGATCAGGGTTATACCAGGTCCCCTAAGCCACCAGAGCGTTAATGCCTCCAGGGTAGGGGTGATTCTAATGACTCCCTTCCAACCTGACTCGTAGAAACCATCAGTCCTGCGGTTCTGCGTGATCCATAACTCAACAAACTCTGAAGTCTTCTCTCATCAGACTGCTACCCGTTGACCAAACGGCTCTCCTTGCTCTTTGATTTGTTTTGATTGTTACCATCCAGCTGCTGGAGCTGACTTCAATTAGTGGTTAGCCTGGGTCCCCCCGTTCTGTCTCGGTACTTAACAGACCCAACAGGTCAGTCAAATGGTGTGTAGGACGGGGCATTACCAAGTGTCACTTGTTTTGTGTTTTTGCATACCCTGGTTCATTTTAAAATGCAGTTTTCAGGACATATGGATTAAAGAATCTTGGGAGGACTTTAGGACCACAACTGGGTCCGAAGTGTCTCGCCAGGCTCTCTTACACACCACCAGAGAAAAGAGACATTTCCTCCAACAAAAGAAATAAAGTCATCCAGACAGCATTCTGCCTGTTTCCCCTCTAGAAACAAGTGATTGATCCCAGAGCTGCTAGATTAATCATGCATCCAAACCCACAGCGAGACCGCAATTGAACACATCAGGAGTAAAGCCCATTTTATATCAGAAGACTTGCATTGGGAACAGGTTTCTGTGTGAAAACAGGGTAAAACAGTCAGGGACGTGTGCCCGTTTGTGCAGACTGTTTCGGACTGACGGTTGATGGAAAGGTTTTAAACCCTGTTTTCTTAAGGAAGTGGGATTTTATGAAGAGTTTGCCTGCGGCGGTTGTTGCAGCAACAGCAATGAACTGCTTCTCTTGGACAACAGAGACAACAAACACAGGCAGTTCTTGGCTTTAGCTAATGGAGGAAGAAAAGATAGTGATGCCTGTTCATGCACACTGCAGCAGAGGTTATCTTCTAAAGGGACTGGACACTGGGACCAATAGTTCATTTTGATTATTTTTGCCTCAAACCTAAGATATAAGATTGGGATTGAGTGTGCTTTTGTTCAAAAGCATTAAACGGAGAAAAAAAATAGCTTTATCTATATAAAGAGATCCAAACAGACTGACCTACTCTCAGCTCTTGTCCAAAGACTGTCCTCTCGCCCAAGGCTGAGCAGTTCCAGCGGCCATAGCGGAACTGGTACTGACACTCGTCGATGCCCAGCTGGGCACCTTCGCCGATGATGATGATGGCATCGGGGCGACTTTGGCAGAGGGCTCGCTGACGCGGGGCCAGTCCAGGGATTTTGTTGCAGATGATGTTAGCACCCAGAGCTACCACAGAGGAAAGTGCCCTGGGAGCAGAGAGGGAGAGAGATCTTTAAGACTAAAACGAATGCTGTTTTGCTTTGTTTTTTTCTGGGATGAAGTGCAGCTAGCCCTCCATAAATGAAGCAATGAAACCAAGAGAAAACACAGCCTCGTTTTTGTTCATTATACCTAGTGGTTCCTTGTAATGCCAAAAAGAGAACAATAGTTAATTTAATCCTAAATCAGTCCATGTCTGTCCATTTCTCCATCCTCTCTTTAATAGAAAACATGAACCACCACAGCTATTTTGGGCTTTAAGACCTGCCCATGTCATGAATGAGAGCTATGCATGGAGCAGCAATCAATCTTGTGGGAGAGAGGATATTAATGCCATGCACAAAAGAGTTCATTACACCTCTGAGCAGCCTGTGTAGTAGTCTCAGTGCAGCGCTGCAACTCTTTTTCATCTGCTCTGGTCCAGTTATGGCCACTAGCAAATGAATTACTTCTGTGACAGAGTGGTGTGATGTGATGTGGGAATCCAAGAGCAGGTTCCCTCGTTATAGGTCCAGATTATTCGAGCACAATCCTTCAATTTCTGTTGATTTCTACATTATTACAACAAAAACAGCTTATCCGTGGTGTTTTGCAAATACTGTGTAAGTTAATCGTTTACACTGGAAGGTAAAGAAATTACACTTTTCTTAGCCATTTTTTAAAATGAAAACACGAATGAACAAAATGACTTTAAATTAAAACAACTATTGCTTTGGTATTAATATTTTACACTTGTTTAAAAAGGTTATAAAAAGCAAACACGTTCTCCCATTGATATAAAACACCTGCAGCAACCAGTGACTGTTTTCATTTTAAAGAATTAAAGTTTCTTCGTGCGTAATTGCGCGCAGTGTTGTTGAAAAAGACAAGCACATGCCAATTCTTAGAGACCCTTGACTGATCAATCAATAATAGTGGGAACAGAAACCTACAGGTAGCTTCCACTGGTGAGGATGAGGAAGATCTGTGGGTAGTAGACAGACAGCAGCGCACTGCGAGAAGAGATGATGAGCATGGTTGCGCATTGAACAGCTCCGTCCTCTTTAAAAGGTCAGGTGAAGCAAAAGCATTGACTTCGATAGTGAGATCCTTAAATTTCAGGTCCCGTCAGGTGAAGAACACAAATTTTCGTCAGCTAGTGGAGCGGTGGCACGCTGCGACAGCTCCGAGCTCGGCTGTCCATCTGTCGGACATGTGTGGCTGCATCCCACAGCCGACGCGCGCTCCTCCGCATGGGGTGAGGGAGGACTGTGTGGGGGGAAAAAAGAGAGAAAGAGGTGTGGGTGCAGATGGGGATCGGGGTGTTCTTCCCACTCACATTTCCAATAATGTGACTTTACGGTTCAGAAAGGGTGGTAGACAGTGGCCTCTCCCGGTGCCCCAGCACCTATGATGAGTTCTAGGTGTTGTGCCGTATTTTGCACCCCTGCCGCGAAATTCACCCCTCTTCACGTGCATGAAACACTCTGGTAACACATACCGTGGAAAAACACTTGATGCTCTGCCTTTATTCCTCACTGCATGGACATTTGGTTGCTCTTAAACCAACTTGTGCCTGGCTAAAACGGCATTTACGCACGGACGCCAAATAAATTAGAACATATTTTCTTTTCACCCATAGACATTCTATATTGTTTCTACAGGCTACAAGTTCTACATTACCTTTATACAACAATTTAGATTTCATTTTACACGTGAGGATGAAATATCACTTCCAGGACGCATCACAGACAAATGTGCCCCCTTGTGGCGACATGAAGGAAATGTGTATATTTTTGGGACGATTTTGACTCTTTTGCCTACAACAGAAGAAAAAACACGGAGAAAGAGGACTTCCTGCGTCGTTTAGGACCCTCGATCCCCTGCGTAAACCTGAATTCAGATCCCATCTGTTGTTTTCTGCGAAACTCCTTGTGTGGAGAAGTGACAGCAAATGCTTCTTATCACGCCTTCTAGCAATCCTGGTGTGTTCCAGGTTTTACCCTACATTTCTTTTTAAGTTTGAGTTCAATGTTGGACCCTGAAATGCAGAGGCAGAAGACTGAACTGGATTTGTTAGGAGTTAGGAGTGTTACAGCAAAGGTGGAAAGTAATGGTCTGCCACAAAAGGGAGAAAAGCAAAAACACACATATTAATCCCAGTGTGACAAAGAGCAAAAACTACACTTGCAGGATAAATCACAAAAAAAAAAAAAAAAAAAAAAAAAATCCCTGCAACACACAGACATAGATATTCACAAAAAACTTGATAATTGGCACTGGCCGCACCAGACCAGCAGAAACAACGTGGCACTAAAGCAGACACTGCTACTGGTATTTAAAGCTGTCTGATTAGGATGGAATCCAAGTGTGCCTCATTTCCAGTGTCAGTCTCAGCTGGCCACCTCCTCTGCCATGCTGTCTATCAGCCGAAGGAAGAAAATACAAGAAGGGAGAGGAAGGATTAAAAAATACAACACATTTCTACAGTGTAATTAATGCAAGGTAGAAATTTTCTAGTTTTAGAATAATATGTGCCTCTAAATGTTCTGAAATTTTAAAAAGTCTCTAAATGCCCCCATTAAATCTCTCAACAGCACAGATTTGAGTGTAAGTCACAATAAGTGAAATGACCTGCTTGATTGGTTTTGTTATTTTAATGGTTTATTATGGTTATACATTGTCCTTATGTGTATGTGGTGACAGCGTTCTAAACTTATTTTTAAAACTCTCTTAAAGTCCAATCTTAAGTCAGGATGAAGCTCCTAAACATCAGTTTCATGTTCTTTCTGCTTCTAAGGTGCTAGCAGCTATCATTCCGGCCATAATGGCAGAAAAAAACACCAGGATAGCCATTGTCCACTATGACAGATGCAAGCCAAAGAAATGTCGTCAGGAGTGTAAAAAGAGCTGCCCAGTGGTTTGTATGAGTAAGGCTTTTTTTTGAGAATGAACTCACAAGGTAATATTAGAAAAATAATGCCAGAGGTCCAGTAATAACGTGTGCTTAAATGTGTGCAGGTAAACTGTGTATTGAGGTGACTCCGCACTGTAGGACTGCCTCCATTTCAGAGTCTCTGTGTATAGGCTGTGGCATCTGCACCAAGGTAGATGGGTTGTGTCTCACTTTTTTTAAACCAAGCTGTAGCAATTCTTGAATTTAATGTCCTGGTGCTGACTGTCCTTGTGTTGTTTTGCAAAAGAAATGTCCGTTTTCAGCTTTGTCAATCATCAACCTGCCCAGCAGCCTGGAGAAGGAAACCACACACAGATACGGCGCCAATTCGTTCAAACTGCACCGGTAAACGCCACTTAACCTTTAAAACTTCTATTTGCAGATGGATTTAGGCATCTTTTGTTTACGTAAAATGTAATTTCAAGTCCTTTCCTATTGGACCAGTTTTTACAAGTGTATCCTGGGGTATAATATTGTATAGATCTTCTCTAGTTTGGAGAGTAAACATGTGTGTTTGTGCGTGTGTGCGTGCGTGCGTGCGTGCGTGTGTGTGTAGGCTGCCAATTCCCCGACCTGGTGCGGTGCTTGGACTTGTGGGGACCAATGGTATTGGCAAGTCGACAGCCCTCAAGATCCTGGCTGGAAAAGTGAAACCTAACCTGGGCATGTACAATGTGAGTATCACCTTTCTGCAAAGCTCACATGTTCAGTTTGTGTAGAAGAATTAGACTTTTGCTCCTATAAATACAACAAATGATATTTGACTGTGTTCCAGAGTTGTCCAGACTGGCGGGAGATCCTGACCTACTTCAGAGGTTCCGAACTGCAAAACTACTTCACTAAAATCCTGGAGGATGACCTGCGGGCCGTCATCAAACCGCAGTATGTTGATCAGATCCCAAAGACAGTCAAGGTAACTGAGATGGGATTATCCTAGTTCCTGGTTGTGGTGGTGGTTGTAATTGCTCAACTCTGCCTCCAGGGGAAAGTCGGGGACATCCTGACCAGGAAAGATGAGATGGGCACACAGGACATCACCTGCCAACACCTCGGTAAGTGTTAGAAAGCCCTACAGGTTAAGGTCCACTTGTGTGAGATGGGATGTGTTATCATTATTGTTATATTGTCTACATACAAACACCCACTGTCCTATAACCTCCCTTGGTGGAGGTAATAAGGCATGAGACTGAATGCCTTGTAAACCATCTGTGTTTTTATTATCATGGGACAGGTCTGACTCACCTGAGAGAAAAAAATGTGGAAAATCTTTCTGGAGGAGAGCTACAAAGGTTTGCCTGTGCTGTCACTTGTATCCAACGGGCTAACATGTGAGGAAACCACTGGCTAATTGTTACTGCAGTACATGCTAAACACACCCATGTGCAGCCTGGCAGCCCTCCTCTCTCTGGTGCAGATATATGTTCGATGAACCATCCAGCTATCTGGATGTAAAGCAGAGGCTGATGGTCGCCAATGCCATCCGCTCGCTCATCACCCCAGACAGGTAAAGGCATCAGTCTGTGTTTAGAAAGTAAAGACTGATGGTGTGAGAAGCCTGCTGATTACCCATGATAATTGTGAAACA
The DNA here is from genome assembly GCA_016586285.1 of Arothron firmamentum. Taxonomy (NCBI): domain Eukaryota; kingdom Metazoa; phylum Chordata; class Actinopteri; order Tetraodontiformes; family Tetraodontidae; genus Arothron; species Arothron firmamentum. The sequence goes on from BJFM01000021.1 coordinate 86,456, forward strand.
GGTACATCACTGTGGTGGATCATGACCTGAGTGTGCTGGACTACCTGTCTGACTACACCTGCTGTCTGTACGGAGTCCCTGGCGCCTATGGCGTGGTGACCACGCCCTTCAGTGTCCGAGAAGGTGGAACCCAGAGCTTCTCAGGATGAGAATAATCCAACCGTTTGATCACACTTCTTTGATTCCAGGGGTAAACGTCTTCCTGGATGGGTACATCCCCACTGAAAATCTCAGGTTTCGCGAGATCCCACTGGTCTTCAAGGTGGCAGAGACAGTTAGTGAGGAGGAAGTGAAGCGATTAAGGCACTATCGGGTCAGTTCAGCATCAGTAATTCTCTGTCATGTGGTGTGGGTTGAAATATTTATTTCCCACATTCTTCTTATTTAGTATCCAGAAATGAAGAAAACAATGGACGGCTTCACACTAGAGATCAAAGAAGGAGAGTTCACCGATTCTGAGATTGTGGTGATGTTGGGAGAGAATGGTGAGTTTACAGTGAGCCGTCCGTCTGTCCATTAAAACAAACTTAAATGCTCTACCCATCTGCTGCTTTGATGATTCCCACCGCTTATGTCTGCAGGAACAGGGAAAACCACATTTATCAGGATGCTGGCTGGATCCGTCCTTCCTGATGGAGGAGGTAAGTTTATCACAAACGGGGGTGACACTCACTGGCACACGTGCTGATTTACACTCTGTTTTAGGCAACATTCCCATTCTTAGCATCAGCTACAAGCCCCAGTTCATCAGCCGCAAGAAATTGGTCAGTTTGAGCAATTTTTTGTGCTAAATTGTCGGTGAGAAATTCTCTGTTTGAAGGTTCTAAATCCAACATTAGCGTGTGTTCAGGGCACTGTCAGAGCTCTGCTGCACGATAGGATCAGAGATGCCTACATTCACCCACAGTTCATCACCGACGTCATTAAGCCGATGCAGATTGAGAGCATCATTGAGTAAGAGATCAGCCTGCTGCTGGCGATAGAGAATCGGCCTGGAAACTGTGACACTGACATTTTTGCCCGCCGCCACAGGCCTGAGAGTCTGTCTACAGGGATGTGCCGCTTCCTGGAACCGCTTGGAATCAGCTTTAGAAGAGACCCAAAAAAACTCTAGACCGTGCATCAACAAGCCCAATTCCAACAAGGTACGTAAAGATGGTGACTTTTGCTCAGAAAATGTCAAAACACTCTGAACTTCCTCTTGTATTTGTTTCAGGATAGGGAACAGAAGAAGACTGGGAACTATTTCCGACCGAATGAATAAAAACAAACTCCTGTCAGATCTGCGTTCAAAGAAACAAGAGATGTTAAAAAATAATCTGAAACCCATCAATCTCTGTGTTTTGAGCTATGTTCACTGGCCATTGATGGCTAACCTGACAGTCTTGTTATCACTAGTACTGAGAGTACGGTTATAAGAGTATGCTGAGATTATTAGCAATTATATATGTTATGGAAAATAAATATTTATTCTAAAATAAGTTTTTAAGTGAGGCTGTTAGACAGTGATTGTATCAACAGTTGCAATCAAAAATTTGGCATGCATGCAAGATTTGGAGTATGAAAAGAAAGGAGGTAGATGGTTTGCAGCAGAACTTTGTGAGTTGATTATTATTTACTTCAGTTTTTAAGCAGGTATCCCCCCTTAACTTAAGGCCTAAATATGTTTCATATCAATGCTGAAATGTTGAATTTTTCAGCCTCTCTTTGAGAATATTTACCCCCTAGATTTGATTCTGAACAAAATAGTGTCAATTATGAATTGGTCCTTATGTGGAAAAAAATAAATTATGGCCCCTTTGAGACAATTATGGAATGATGCTGATAACAGATGAAACCTCTCCAGTGGGAAGAACAAGCAAGAGAGAATTTACTGCACAAATAAAAGAAACAAGTTTGTAATCAGATCTAATTTACACTCCTCAGAGCATCCAATGAAACTGAACAAAGCTGACAGGGGGGAAATTGCTTCCATGCCACAGAAAAACGACTTTGAAGCATCTTGAACGCGTTTGAGCTTGCTTTATAGGCAGGACATTTGTTCAGCAGCACCATGAGGCGCACAAATGTCCAAATGTATTCCTGCTACGTAAAGACATTTTATGCTTTGCTGTCAAAACACATTCAGGGTCGAGAACATACTGCAGATGTGGAGAGAATGAATGCAGCTTGACAAGCATGTTTTGACAAAGCATGTTTTAAGTAGCAAGTACTAACAAGTGTCAGTGTTTGGCCTCTCATCCTATTTTCTGTACTTTGTAAAAATATTTATCCCTTTGCAAAACATAGTCCTGTTTGAATTGAGCGCAGGCAGCTTAGTTGATAAACCCTCTGTTTTGCCTACAGGGGGAGACAAAACACCGCAGTTCCTGCGTCTGTTTCACACCAGCACGATTTTCCCTCATGCCCTGACACTAGTAGCTGTTGTGCATTCTCTGTTAACATGCACAGGCGTTTTCATACGTGATTTCCACGGACCATCTACGGTGAAAATGAGTTGATAGTTAATCCCACATCACTGTTTAATTTATTTCACAATCTGCACATATATTTAGAACTAACCTTAAAGGGAGTTGAATCAGCTTTCTAGAGCTGCAAGTGTGTCAGAGGAGCTCTTTACTCCCAGGATTGACACTGACAGAGGCCCCACAACGGCCTGTGTTTCCTAGCATCCATCTTGGTTTCTAGAAATAGTCGCCACAAGAGTTCTCATATTTTTCATATTCTTAGGCACTTTTTCAGAAAACTGTTATGGAAACATTAGATTAGCTCTCAATAGGATATATTTTGTCTGCATTTAAGATGTTATTAACTTATGTTATAGTAAACATTTTCAATTGTAAATATATTAATAAGAAGTGTTATGACTGTTACTTCGTTATTCAAAAACAGTAGTTTTCATAACTTTGCTTGGTGGTTAAGACCCTTGATCCCCTGTGTAATCCTGAATTCAGATCCCATCTGTTGTTTTCTGTGAAACTCCTTTAGAGGAGAAGTGACAGCAAATGCTTCTTATAATACACGTTCAAGCTATTCACGCCAGCTTATCTCATTTCATTTAGCAGTACTTATAAGAACAAATCACAGAAGAGTAAAGCTCAGAATCTGGCAATGATCTGGAAGTTTGCTGTGTTCTTGCCACCGGCCTAAGAAAATGGGGGGTAAATCATTTTCTGAGGGAAACTGTGAATTACAAAATTGTGGTTTTGCTCATTTACTTCACATTGGATTATTATTCCAATGCAGATGGTTTGATCCAGGTTTTATCCTACATTTATACTTTGTGTATGTTTTCTATTTTGTGGATAATATGCATCTGTGAATGTTCTGAAACAAATTGCCCCTCCCTATCTCTTCATCTTCCTCGTCTTCTAACACAAACAAACCATTTGCTTCAATTGCGACCTCTTCACATACAGCAGGCTCTGAAACATCTGGGGTCAGACAAGGTCAAGCAAGAAAAACGTGTTAGGAGTCACATCGTGTTAGCGCCGACCTCACTGATCGCGTTTGCTCACAATCACACGGGTCAAGGCTGAGGTCAAACCCACGGATCATTTAGTTAAACGGCTGTTTCCTGCCTGTTAGAATCTGCTGTTGTATTGTGGGAATGCTGAGATTTGCCCAGACGGCTACAGGATGTAACGTGGCAAGGGAAAAGTGAGGCACAGAACACTTTTGGAAAGATGCTGGAAGGAAATTAAAGCGACAGTGACAAAGCCAGAGGGACGGTGCCCTGCTAATTTTGTTGCCTGTCTGTGTCACCAGCACCGTGTTGGGACGACAGATGTGCCGATGATGTCATATGGAAAGGGGATAGGGCAGGAGGGTGGAACGATGGGAGCGCGGGAGGATAGATGTGGGTGGGGCCTTGCTTTGAGAGATGGAGAGGGAGGGAAGGAGGGATGGAGCCTCCGTGATTTACAGTCACGCTGTTCTTCGGTTTTCAGACGGTACAATTCGAAGTGCGTGCGAGGAGTGGTTCTGAGCAGATTCATTTTTAGCATTTACACAACTGTAAGTCATTCTAACTGAACAAAACAAACGTTGACAAGCAACCAACATGCTAAACTGGGTTTTGTTTTTCTTTTTATCATCGTTGGGATATTGTAAAGTCTCCCCTCCACCCCACCCCCAGAGCTTTAACTTGACATCAGAAAGGAGAGCAAGAAGGCTTATGATGGCTGCCTGATCCAGCTAGCTGGAGCTATTACTAACTTCCATTCTCACAACAGGCCTCTCAGTCTCCCCTGCCCACCATCTGCACCTATTCAGGCCTGTAATGCTGGCAGCGCTGAAGGAGAAGCTCAATGAATTGGTGGCTCGGATGTTGCCTAATGGTCGCACTGCACAGCAACTGCAACCAGTCCTGGCATTATTGCATTTGATAACGCTCAGATCAAACAGGATCAGGCCTTTTTATTCTCATATATGTTTTGGCGATGTGTAATGGATGGATGTGTAATGGACTCAGTAGATTCTTTGCTGTTGAACATATCACTAGCTAAACGTGCATACCCAGTGAACCCGGACGCTCCTGCAGTGACACACTGTGAACACAGTGGGGCGTTTCATAGTTAAGACACTGGTGAACGCACGTGCCTCGAGTTACAGATGGCACTATTGTACCATCTCTCCCACAGGGAAGCAGCCCTGACCTCAGCTTGAGGACACCCAAGGCCTTCTAGGGTAATCATTGACCTGTTACCTGTGGCAACCAAGCTGCCACATACTGTACAACCACCCGACTACTGATAATACAGTGATAACAGAGGAGCATGTTATGTGTATTTATACTTTATATCGATGTTAGGGTTCTTAAAGACTGTGAGAGATTTTCCAGTAACATCTGAAAAGGTTATTATTCTTTTATGCGCTTCCATTATCCACACAAAACAGAGCATGGCTGTGAAAACATGCACGCTCAGTCAACCTACACTGTGCAAACACAGCTCTGATCAAAACTACGGATGCTTAACGCTCATAATTAAGACGCTGAAAGAGGAGATTTGAAAGAGCTTAGAGGTGAATGATACTGGGTATGTAAGGATTGTGGTCTGGATTCTCCAATTCGCAGATGAAAGTGTAATACAAAAAAAAGAAAAAATGCCACAGAGTGTTATATGCAAAGTTGGGCAATGACCAAGGATGAAAAGCTCCAGCTGCACAGGAGGGAAACCTGGAGTAGGTTCACTTTTTGCCTGAACCTGGGCGTTACTGTGGCTATAGAGGATGCTTCCGGTGTTCATAAACACCCATGCAATTCAAATATGCACGTAAGATTTTGGAAGAAGTGATAGAGAGTGATTACAAAGCTCTAAAAAATGTTGAAAGGACAAAAAAATGGTCAATTAGCTCAACTATGGCAGGAAATAATGGCGCTAAAGTTGGGGCGTGGCACCGCACTGCAGCATGCTAGCTGTGAACAGACCAGGCTGTCATCTGATAGGAGGAAAGAACAGCACTTGGAGGGTAGGTACAGGGAAAGACAACAGTTTGGCCCTCGACAAAGCCTCCTCCCACTCTTCCCTGCCCTGGCATCACAGGCTGCTCCCAGCAGAAAGGTCCGCGTATGAGAGTGAAGGGCTGAAATGAAACCAAAAAGGGCCTTGAAGTGATGAGAATGCTAGCTTTGTCTCGGCTGCCATCAGCACTGTCTTGAGACGGGGTAGGAGAGAGCTCAGAGTGTCTGATTGCAAAGCACCGATGCCAGATGGATCCTTTGTGATCCAATCCTTTCCTCTCCTCATCGGAGATTCTACATATCAATACCACAAATTCAAGTTATGGATTTAATTGATGGTAGGATCAATACGATGACCTAGTCACATGCATGCAGAAATGTCAGAAAAGGAAAGATTAATGAGTATTGACTGTTAGTGTCAGTTTAGGTGTAAGGTTTAAGATGCAAAGTGCTTAATTTCATTTCAAAAATACTTTGCACCTCAGCAAATCTATCATCTATTGATAACTCAAGGTTGCATTTCATTTTATTATTTTCATATAAGGTGAAATTAAGTAGTTTTTGTGTAAATGTTGAATGTTCAAGTTTGTAGGAAAGATTATTCCATGCAAAAAGTAAAGGAATGATACATTGCCAAATTATTGTTAGTCTACTTCTTCAGCACATCCGACACTTAAAATGAGGAAAAAATAAAAATGAATAGGCTAATGAAAATTACTATTTAAAACTCAAAAAAACAACTGAAATTAAATTAACGTGGCTTTTATTTATTAAAAACCTCATTGAACAAAAATTTAGGCAAATGAGCAAAACATTCCTCTAAAATGTGTAAATGGCACTTAAAACAATAATATGCAACAAAATTAACTTAAATTGTAAATATATGTGTAAAATAAATGCAAATATTCTATAAAAAGAGGTGTTTAAGGCCATTCTAGCTTATTATGGATAGTTATAAGTAAAGCAAGCATTTATTTAAAATAACTTCAATTAATTAGCAACAATTTTTCAGTGCAGGAATAAGGTGAAATTTTAATTAACTTTAATGTTGATTAAATATGTGTACTTGTTGAATATTAAATACTGTACACTCATATTTCTCTCTCTCTCTCTTTTCTCTCTCTCTCTCTCTCTCTCTCTCACACACACACACACACACACACACACACACAACATTTAGTGCAGTTCTGTAAAAAGCCTATGATGAACATATAAAAAACAGAAAAAAGTAAAAGCACAGCATGGTTTTAAAAGCAATTATAAAATAAAATATTTCTATTAAAAAAAAGCAAAGCTGTCACATTTAAATGACTTTAAAAAAAAGAACTTATACTTCCCACTTTGATTTATAATATTCGGAATTAGTATTTATTTTTTTTAAATACAGTATTTATTGTTAGTACTGGTTAATTTTTAGTATTATGTAAAAAAAAAAATTCTTTTCTTCTTTCTAAAAGTTAAATCTTTAAAAGTCACTTAAAAATTAACTTAAAAAAGGATTTGCCTTCAATCAGAAAACAATATTTAATTTTCTCTCTGAGTTAAAGTTTATAAAAACATGGAGCTGTTTCTAGTTGTAATGTGTGTATTTAGAAAGAGATATTTAGATAATTCACACTGAAGTCTGAGCACATTCATATTGTTTTGATGGTCTCTCTCTTTCTGTCTGTCTCTCTCTCTCTCTCTCTCTCACACACACACACACACACACACACACACACACACACGAATAACTTTCTGAAGTGTTTTTTTTTTTTTATAATGTACTTACAAAGCAGAAAAAGGTAATAAATGGAACTTTCCTCCTGCTACGGACATCTATAAAGTGTCCGTCTTGTTTTTTGTTGTTGTTGTTTTGGTTTTTTTGTAATAACTCAGCAGCCAGTCAGATCACTTCCGCCGCTGTTTAATCCATAAAAACGGCTGACGCACTTGTGGCAGCTAAACGAGTCAGAGCTTGTCTTTGATTCACCTGTGTTGCATAAATTAGACAATAATTAACTAACGGGGAGGCGAGGAGAGGAAAGGAGCTCGTTAACGGAGGAATACAAGGGTGAGAAATGCTGGTTTAATCACATTTGAGTGTATTTAATTGGCTCACATACAACTAAAATAATTAGCTCATGTGCTAAACTTGTTGATAGCCTCAGAAATGTGCTGACTTAAATGTGCTGCACTGTCGCGGATTAGCACTTCTTGATGTTAAACACATCACCTTTACTTTAATCAATCAGTTATTATTTTTTAATATGATACTTGCTACTTTAAAATATGGATTTTAATAAGACTCTAGCTACCTATCTCAACTGGTGGGCTAGCTTGTTGTTCAACTTTTAAATTAGGCCATAAACGAACCATTAACTGCAGACAAGTTTTATTTAAAAAAGCTTAGATTAAATATTGTGATGTAGCATTTTAAATTTTCCTGTGACATAGTTTTATTAGTCATAGAGTTAATTGTTATTTTCCAGGAAGCTAACATCAGGGTATTCAGGTAGATGCAGGGAGGGGGTGTAGAAAGACAGCCCTTCATCAACAAGCGCTCTTTTTTGCAGTTTTTTCACTGAGCTGTGCCTTTTCTGATTTCTTCTTTCTCTCTATTTCGGGGGCACCAAATAAGATGTGTATCGCCGATCTAGAGCCCGTGCTTGTTGTATAACAGCACTTCACCTCGGCTGAACTTGACGCATCTGGTTCAGGACGCACGGCGCAGCCAGCCTGTCCCCGCTGAACCCAGCTGGATAGCCGCGGAGAGTGACGCAGACACCGCGCGGGGAAATACAGGTCTTTCACGACCCAGTAATCGCTCGGGAGAATGTCCTTTCACGTTTTCATACGCAAATTTTGGTGCTTTTTTTTGTTTTTCGGAACTATCTGGATATTTTGGTTCCAGGTGCACAGGAGACGAGATCGAAGCGAAGACAAAACCCCGCGGAGTTTGAAGTTAGACAGTCCAAAGGAGGAAGCGACGATCAGGCTTGAACTTGCAGTCTGGCGGTGGGTAGTTTTCTGATGTCTATTTTTGTCTACGATGTTTTAGACGTTGATATTTGCGCAAAATGCGTATAAAACACAAGGAAGCCGCCGTGGTTGTCGTTCTGAACGTATATTATTAGCACGTATATTTCCCAAACGTGTTATGACTGAATCGAGCCACATAGAGGAGGGGGATTTCCGCGATTAACTGCTCCACAACCTCGCCTGATCGTTCGTAAATTTAATTACAATTTCCAAACCGCTTCCATGAGGTTGAAGCGGTCGGCGGGCTGTGAATTCTGCCTCGCAGCGGAGGAAAAGAGGTCGCCTTTTCGTGCCCTAGTTTCTCTGCGCAGACATGGCATAATCTTTTCTTTTGTTGTCTCCGAGGCAGACAAAGATTGGGAGCCGGCCGATCACCGCAGCCAAATGAGCAATTTGAGGGATTCCAGTAAAATAAGCGTGTGTGTAATTACGGTATTTGCATCTTCCACGTAGGGATTCAGTGTATATAAGCCCATATATTGATTCAGCACATGTGACAGAAATGTGGTTTCCCCCTTCCCTGTGTCACCCCGGTTTCCTCCCAGACAACTTCATTGTTTAGTTTTGTTTTTTATAAATAAATAGTAAATTATTTTGGAACCTGAGCAGAGCTGACTGTATTTTGGTAAAAGCACTTGTGTAGATGTCCAGTCTAAGGTGTCAGCTTCAGGTAGTGTGCCTTTCTTTACAGAGATAGCTTATAAAGTAGTATAATGTAAAGTCCTAAGCCAATGTAATATTTTCTTTTGTCTTTATATCATATTTTGATTTTAAAAGTTCATTTTTTAAAAACGCTACACAATCAGAGTTAGAATTATTAAAGTAAATAAGGCTTTAGTGTACAGTAGATGTGCAGGATTTTTATAAAAATCTCTGTGCATGTATTCATACAATCTTTGCAAGACGTAGCTATTGTTTTCAGTTAGTTTTACCCAGCGTGCATTACATAATGCCATACACAACATTTTATGAAATTGTGTTTTGTTTTGTTTTTTTCCCCTTATCTGTTGTGCTGCGTACACCTGTCTGCCTATTTTGTCAAAGCCTTTGCGCGGCCTGTCGACAGGACAGACCAGTCAGTTCAGCTCCTGTTTATGTGGCGAGTAAAAAAAAAAAAAAAAAAAAAAAAATTCCGACATTAGCAGTGCTCCCCCAAGAACAGGTCTGTGTTGGCTGACAGAAACATTGTGTTGCGTTCTTTCCCCCTCCATTTCAGTTTTCTTTCTCTTTGGGAAGAGCAGCAGAGCTGTCAGATTTGCAGTGCGAGGGTAATAATGACCTCTCGGTCCCAAAACAATCTATTTTATGAGGCACATTAATAGCAAGATGTTGCGTGTTAATAAAGCATAGGCGCCGATATAAACAGGAAAATGCCACTGACTACTGACAGGACTGCACAGAAACACAGGTGCCCCTCACACAATGCACCAGAGCCCATTTCTCCACTGTGAGTCAGTGGGACAGGAGCAAGCATGCGCACTCAGAGCCAAAATTGGCGTGATGATCATCTGATTTAGCCTGCCACCCTGCAGTTCAGAGCACTGTTGTGGGTCATTCTGACCGCGGCCAATATGGAGAGAAGCATGGATTCATCCAAATTTCTCTCATTTGTTTTCAGAACAGGCTAGCCCCCCCTCCTGCTCGCCCACCCTTCCGCTTCCCTCATATCTCACGCAATTGATTGAAACTCTAAACGCTGGGATCAAGTCATGCACAATCCAGCCTTTCTATGAATAGTTGATTGGATGTGTTGATGATGGTTGTTTCTTGAAAGCCATTTAAGGTCAGAGAGTTGGAGACGGTGCGTGTCGGGAATGCCTGCACGTAACACTCATTTTGAACTCTCATCCCCCTTGAATGTGTATCTTTTGTTTCATTATGTGTGCCATTTTTTTTCACATTATCTGCACAGATGGACGGTGCATTAACGCTGTGAGCAGTGGGCGTCCGTCACTGATTCAGTGTGTAGTTACAGTAGTGTGTTAGAAGAGCAGATGATCTTTCTGGTCGGTCCGTAACCAACATTACATGTGAATCTCTGCTCATCTCTGTGCAGGGCATTGAAGAGCTTGACCTAATTTTTTTAGCAGCAAAAAATCCACTCGTCAAGAACTTCCTCTGTGTGTGTGTGTACGTCCGCGTGCACGTGTGAGAGTGCTGCTCAGTGTTTCCTTCTTGCCTTTCTAACAGGAAGCTGATGTTGGGTTCAACTGAGGACAAGGAAGAGGCCTTTTCTTTCCTCTGTGAATCATTTGAGACAGAGAGAAAAAAAAATAAAAAAAGGAGAGGAGAGGGGAGGGGGCAAAGAGCCTGGGCTGCTGCATTGATTCAGCCCTCTGCGATCTTTCCTTCCTCTCCCTGTCTTCACTTTCTGCACCGATTGACTATTCCAGCTTTATTTTCTCACTCTTTGTGTAATTTTCACCCCAGCTACACACCAGTGCTGAGGGGATCTGTGGGTTTACAGAGAGGTCATGAGCTGTGTGAGAGAGGACCAGGGAGACGCAGAAAGTAAATGAAGCAGGACGCTGTGGGGAGCAAAGCTGCAGGTTCTTTTGGTTCAGTTTGAGCAGTATGAGGCTGTGTATTTCAGAACACCTAAAACACCTTCGCTAGCTGCAGCTTTTATTAGATGTATCACTGAAGCTACCTTAGAAGAAAACCCCACCTGTAAATGTGATAAACTCCTAGAATATTTAACTGAACTAAATTGAACATTGTTATTTTTAGTTGTGGCATGGTGCGGACTATTTTCTGTTGAGTGTGTTGTTCTCATACAAGTTTCATGTCAAAAAACAGGTACAGATCATATCAAAAAATCTCCGAATGCAGCAAACTAAAGCTTGATTTGGCATGATCTCATTTACATGTTCCAGCAAAGTTTTTTTTTAAATTAAATTTGACTAGAGGTTGAAGTCAAACCACCTACTCAGCCTCTTTCATGTGTTTTCAAAATACTTTACAGTTCAAGCTGTTTGCAAGGTTCATCTACAGTGAAACACTGCCAACGCAACATTTGACGAAATCAAATAAAAATGTGCTCTGACGTTTAGTTAACTATTTTTGGAATAAATCTGTCAGTGTTTTGAAAGCTTATCTGTCTACATGTAAGCACATTGCACCAACTGGAAAAGTTTTTATATGTAGAAGAGTTATGTCTGTTAAAGGCCTGAAAATGACTCATTTTATTGTTTCGGTCTTACAGAACATTGGATTGTTCAGTCATGTTTTGCTGACGGTAGTAAATAAAGCTTTGACTTGGATTTAGCACTTTGTCCTATTTAACAAAGCCAGCTTTTGTCATGCAGCATACGAAAAAAGGCTAAATCCTTAGAAAATAATAAACAATGTAAAGTGATTATTAGACGTTGAAACAATATAACTTCAAAGGGAAATTAAAAAATTCCAGCTGTTCATTTGCACAAATATTCCAGTATAAGTGTCCTGACTCTGGTTGATGCACTGGGAGGAGAGGAAGAAAAAGACCAATCTTGTTTTACAAATATTGATTTTCACAGCAGGAGGAAACATCTGTTTTTATTTGTGGATTTAATATTTTTGTGTATGCTCAGGACAAGCGAGGACAAGAGAGGTGGCGGAGCCATGAGACTTCAGACACTGCAGTGCTGGTGGGTACACACGCTACACAGCGCCGAAGGAGAAATTCAATATTACTCTCTCACTTTTTCAATTTAAATCTAAATGAAAAATTGTTACATGTATTGCAGATTGGATAAGATGGGATAATTTGGACAATATGATGTACAATATATATCAAAATAAATTTTCTACATCTTATAATGACACACAATCTCAGCATATGCTGTAATAGGAAAAAAAGATTTCACCCATATCACTGTTTTTCATGGATAAAAATAAGCAGAAATACATGTGAGCAGGCTGCTGTTTTTCCAGCTAAGGAGATGGATTCTTGCTTTCACAAGTGGGGAATGCAACTACAGCAGTTTGTGTGATAATTTATTATATTTGGCCCTGCCCAGTGATCTCCTTTTAAATCAATGTAATGTAATGCAAAGGTACAAGGAATTGTAATATTTTGCAGTGAGCAGCATCGTTTCAGTCGACAACAGCTCGCTCTTCCAGATTTTTGATGTAGCAATAATAGTAGGAAACAGCAGTGTTGAACCCATAGAGGTGGTAAAACAGTTCAGTTTGGTATTGAAGTTGCAAGCTACTTAATAGGAGTTGATTTAAGTGTCATGCAGCACAAAAATATGACAGCAGTCAGTCGGTCTGCAGCGTTCTGCCTGCCCTTCCACCCATTTCCTACTGCAGAGCCATATCGGAGCTGACTATGAAGAAAGCGATTGTGAAAGTGGACTTTTTTCCAGACCAGGGAAAAAAAAAAAGAATCTGCAATGCGAGGCACGAAACTTTTGCATGTTTGCGTGAGGGCAGGCCTGGACTCCATCACACAGCTGCAGGGTAACATCAGAGCAGAGCTCTGGCTGGAAGAATGAAATAAATCCAATTATATTTTTCACCTAAGATACTGAGTTGCATTTTTTAGCTCAAGCCAGCGACAAAATCACTAACTGTCCTCGAGTGCCGTGGTGCAATGTTAGGCAGTCATATGAAGCTTGTTATGCTGCTGTTGATCTCATAATGAAGTTGATCAAAAGGTTTTGCGATGTCACTTATGAAGCGGTTGGATATTTTGAAATTGTGAAGATATTAAATTATTTCAACATTCTGAGCCAGTGGAGATGAAACATTCACACTCAGCCACTGGCTGTCAGTCAGAATAAAACCATCAAATCTTGTCATTCTTTAAAAGTTTTTTGACATCACTTGATTTTCTTAAAGACAGAATAATATTACAACTTGACATTATTAAGGATAAGAAAATTATTACCATCTCACTTTCACCATTAAATTTAGTTTTATGTGTAATTAACAGCATTTTTTTCCCACAAAAAATTAAGTGTAACATCTGAATGATATCTGAGTTTTATGACAATCATATTAATTAGTTCAGAGGAAATACAGCATGAATTTACTCAAACATTACTCTCAAACATTAATCATCCACATATTAGGATATCATGCACTTAGGATTATGCACACAAAGCTTGTATGAAACTAAATTTTGAATATTTATTCAGCTTTCCTGTAATTCATTGTGGCAAATTTGCTATATTTGGAAACATTAGAAACTTTGGTGGAATAAGGAATGAAGATATTCTTGAACGATACCTGCTGATAGGATGTAGCTGTGACAGATGTGGTTGTGACAGTCTCTGAATTTTTCATTTTGTTGTAGTCCAGCTGATCCTGAAATGTGACATTTCCCTCTCAGGTGAGAGCCACAGTTGTTATATTCATATCTGGAACAGCACAATCACTTTTGTATCACACGTCTTTTAGTCTTTGAAAACAGTTAAAAGCAGCACCGTAAGTTTGGAAATGTTTTAAGCATATTATTCTAAACACTGAGAGTGTGATGTACGGCCACTAATACAGACAAATGCATATATTTTTATTTTATATACACAGAACTTTTAATCAGGTTAATGTTATTGTGAAAGAAGCTTTAAGGTTTTGAATTTGTACAGTATGATGATATAGTTTCAGGAAAGATATGACCTTGGATTAGTTTTTTACAGCATGGACAATATAAAAACATAGAAGTAAGAGGAAAGTTGTTTGACAGGCAGTCAGACTAAAAGAGGCAGGATCGTGATCAGGACACACTCACCTTGAGTGACTAATAGGCATTAAACAAAGACAGGCATTTCGAATAGATGCTACAGAACCACAACGACAAGTCTTTCCACTTCAGAATAGGCAGAAACATTCGACGATTTGATGTTGTTGCAGTTCAGGAAAATCCATCCATCCATTTTCTATGCCTGTTTTATCCACACTTGGGTCGCAGGGGTCTGCTGGAGCCTATCCCAGCTGCCAAGGGGCGAGAGGCGGGGTCCACCCTGAAAAGGTCACCAGCCTATCGCAGGGCTAACACAAAGACAGACAACCATTCACACTCACACCTGTGGTCAAGTTAGACTGATCAATTCACCTAACAAGTATGTCTTTGGATTGAAGGAGGAAACTGGAGAAAACCCACATAAGCACAGGGAGAACATGCAAACTCTGCACAGAAAGGCTGGAGCCGAGATTCGAACCCCAAACCTTCTTGCTGTGAGGCGACAGTGCTACCCACTGCACTCTACCCCCCAGGAAAGACCAACATTAAATTCATTTAATTCAAATTTGATTAAATAAAAATTAAATGTATTCATCTCGACTTTGTCAGAAGGCTCTACATTACCATCTCTATTGTACAAAGTATGCGATGGGGTTCATGGCTGAATGGAGTCATTGTTGGCTTAGTTTGTAGTAGGTTCAGTGTTTTCAAAGCTGCCTCATTGACTTGATATGTAAAGAAATGTCTCAATCAGTTGTCATAAGAGATTGTAGAGAAGGAAAACCCTCTTACCACCTCATGGAAACATTTGGGAATTCTGCTCTAATCTATGGCTCTTTTTAGAAACTCCGGTGGAGAAAAACCTCAGGGTTGGGCCAGCAGCTCACGGCTGATGCCCAGTTGAATATGTTTCTCTCACAACATGCTATCACTGTCAGAAACCTAGAAAATAAAAATACCTGTAACTTCAGATAGAAACACTGTAGGCAACTGTGTTGAAGGTAAGATGGAACAGGTGTGGAGGTGGGTGGAGGACATCAGGTGATGGAGATGGCAGGTTATACAGGGATTATTATCAGGTAGATGGGAGTGGTTACATTTTAAAGATCAAAATGAAAAATGTTGACTGTAAAATGCAAGAACAGGAGTTTTGCTGTTAGACATTTGTTCTTTCATATCTAATGTGGTAATTTTTGAACAATGTCGAAACTGTAAACCATGAAGTTAATTCTTTGACTGTAGATTTGGAATATTAACAGCACATTGCTAATCAGATTAATGGTGATTTTGAGTGGTTTGTTGATAAAAGCTTTGATTTGATTAAACAGTTTAGCGGAGGTCATATAGGCAGCGGGCCTCCGACAGGTGTTCTCCAGATGTGCTGGTCAATGTCACCCTCATGCTCATTCTAACCTACAAATAGGAGAGAATTCACAGAAGTGTATATGTATAGTGTTTAATTCTTAATAGAAGAAGTGTATTTCATGATACCCAGGAAAAAAACCCAGCGTCACCACAAAGGCCTCTCCAGGTAAAAGTCAAAGTAGATGAATCAGTCTGATTAATCATGCATGACTCTGTAACAATGGGGTAAAGTTCACGTCGGTGTAACTATGTTGGTAATTTAGATTTATGACGAGTCATGAGGTTACTCTGTCTTATGTGTGAGTGTGTGTGTGTGTGTGTTCATCAAGAAGAAATAATGAGAATAGATGGTTGGTGTCTACCAGACAACCACAATAACCTGTGCAATGGCTAAAAGAATCTGTGTCTCACTCTCTCAGACTAGGGGGGGGCTGTCCCGCCCCACATAGCGCGCGGCCACTGCTGCATTGTCGTCCGGGGCCTCATATGAATGGGCCTTTAGTATTTTGTGTGAACAAGTCAGCGCCATTTGCATTTGTTCCAGTCACAAAGGTTTAACAGGTCAATAGCGACTCCCTGGCAGAAAACTAACACAGTAAGGGAAGCTTTTTTGCCCTCCCTCATGTCTGCTCTTGTGGTTGTCCATTATAGATTGGTAGTATGTAACTGCTTTATGTAGCTTGTAGACACATAAGTTCACACATGGTGTTTTATTTCACACCTGGTGATAAGACAGGAACTTTACCGACACTGATTAACACAGAGCCACACGTTGGACTGATGGAGGAATTTAGATACTTGCGAGTCTAAGAGAGACAAAAGAACGTTACCTCGTGGAGTAACACTAATCAAAAACTGTGGTTTGACACAGTTCATGGCTGTCTGCTGTATGTCCATATTTATAAATGGGACATCATTGCCCAAATGAAACCTCCATGTCTTTCAGCAATTATCTATTTTGGTTTTAACCTAATAAATGAAAAACTAGTGTGGATGATCCTTTATCCTTGTCCATCAGAATTGTGCACTTGAGCTTTTATTTGCATTACCAGCACATTACCATTAGGGATATTTTTGTGGATGATGATTCATTTCTATTAAGAGAAACAAAAATTAAATAACTGATTAATATACGCTATCTGGAACATACAACATGTCATCATGTTGTAGTACAATATACCAATATAGACAGCAGTGTTGACATGATGGACAGTTGTACACACACTTAAGTCGTTCCTTCGTGGTATTAATGTTTTGTGACAAGTAGAGTTTTTCTGTTTGTTTTCTCAGTGTTTGACAGACAGCAGGGAAGGGTGTGAAAAAAATATTTTTATGGACGACGCCTTCTTAGAGTCGCTTCTGTCAAGCTGATCTGAGCCTGGTTACAGCTCCATGTTTTTGGGATGACTGTCGGAGCCATGCATCCCGCTGTTTGGACTTGTTATTTTCCTGTTATTGTTCTGAAATTTTCGTGCTCTTTTGTTTTAAGGAAAGAAAGGCAAAATGAGAACCCAGCGTCAGGTGTTGCAGGCTAGGCTAGCACAGCTAGGCCTGCAGCCAGGCCCAGAGAGCCAGACCTGGCAGCTCAGAGGCTGCGACGTGTGAAACACTGCACACAAAGGAGCCCGCTCCATCTGTATGCACCCTACATAGGCAGGCTTTTGTTGCAGCCGACAGGCACATGACTGCTAGCATCTTAACCCCTGAGAGCCGGAGTCTTTTTTCCCTCGACGCTAGACTGCAGTAGAGACCAGAGCAAGTTAATACCAACGCAAACTCTGTTTTCCCAAGATAACTTTTTAAATAAAAGTTAAATTTCTCTGTTTTCTTGAAATCTCAAGTTATTTATTTCATTATCTGAGGAAAACAAAGTTGAGTTTTTTCAAGATCTCAATATACTTCTTGAAATATCAGTAATACATTGCATGCCATGCTTACTGGTGGATGCCCTTGACACTAATGTAAATAATAATGTCGTAATAACAATGATAAATGCACTACCGGTAAAGCTGCAGCCTTGTCAGTGGTGCTACCTAATGTGTATATTGTCTATAGCAAGGGCGGTGTCAGACCTTGACTAAACAGAAATGTGCCGTGCGATCATCACGAGATCTCAAATTAATTATCTCGATAATCTCGAGAAAACAAAGCATGTTTTCCTGAGAAAAATAACTCGAAACCTCAAGAAAGCAGAAGACATTAACTCAATACCACAGGAAAACAGAGGAAATAATATGTATGAATGCTTAGGGCTTCTGTACAGAATGACAGAGTTTCCACATAAATTATAAGAATTGCAGATTATTTAACAAAACTCCTTTATTAGACCAGCCAGTCAGGCCTAGGACCAGTGAATCAGTAGCATAAACACTGAACAGTTGTTAAAATTAAGAGATACTTTGATCTGTAACAGCTTTTAAATTTAAGATGCTACGTGTACACCCTTGATGAGCTTACACCCACCATCCAGCCTGTGACTATTTTCCTAAAGCAACAACTAGCAAAAACAAATGATGCCGACTATCATTGCAATTAAGAATCCTTTTCAGTCAGGAATTTGATTGCTGTTATGTAGACATGCTTGTCTGTGCTGTTGTCCTGTGTTACCCAGAAAATCCCAGACATTGTGTGTGTGTGTGTGTGTGCGTGTGAGAGAGAGAGCGCGCAAGAGAAGGCCGAATATAATGTGTGTGCAGAGAGTGTGTGCTCGATTTAAAATCCAACAAACTCTCTCTGGAAAGTTCGCGAAGCCTTACTCAGCAGAAAAGAACACAAGTGAGTGAAACATGCTGTCACGCAGACAAATGACAGATTTTTAACAAGACAAAGAGGCTACACCTAACTCAGCCATGTTTTCCCATCACTGCTCATCTTCCAGCACTACTTTTCTGGTATGACATCTTGGCGTGCGGTTCCAAGGGGGTGTGGGGTGTCAGTGGGGCGCGGCGTACTCCTATCTGGGCCGAGCTAGGTCACGCAGGCCCATGGAGGCTGCCGTGGCTGTGTGACGTGGCATTAAACTTGAACCGACAGCAGGTCCAAACCCTTTAAGAGGTGGTATCGTTGTCTAAATTTCAGAGACCTGCGTGATGCTGCGAGCTAGTGATTGGAAAGAGCTGCGCAAATAATTATTCACGGTAAATGTGGGATACAAGTCTCACACGTGAGCCGCAAATACCTGGTGTGTGTTTGTGGGGTAAGTTTCAGATATAAAAATACAAATCTGTGCATTTATGCCTTATCTGTTCTTAAATTTGTTCTGCCTTCATAACACATTCTGTGGTAAAATAGTACATTACTGCAAAAGAAACTGCATTTAATTCAACATTAATAAGAGAAGTCTGCTGTATTTTTGTTGTTTAAATTTTAAAAAGCTCTACGCTGTTAATAAATTGTTATGAAAGGGCCTTTTTGCAGAGGAGGGGGGTGTTTATGTGTCCCCAGAGTTATGCTTTTCTCTAATAGCATTTTCAATGTCCTCACGATGGACACTGCGTTCTAAATTAGAAACCAAACTTTTCTAATAAACCTGTAATTGAAAAAATGACCTAGAGAGGGAAGTCTCATGGTTAACTGAAAGTAGGACGTTGAGTCTCCCAAAGCGCAGCTCAACTTTAATGAGAGAAGAGCTACAAAAAGGGATGAGCTACGAAGCTGTCAGAGTGCTGGCTTTTGAGTATTTATCCTCTTGGGTTGTTTTAAAAGCTGGGAAGGACACTCAACTGTTGCAAGCGCAGGTCCGTCTTTTCCCGCCTGGTTTTCCAACATTTGCTCTACTGCAGAATGAGTTTCTTTGTAAGAGAAACTGTGTTTTCAGAGGTGAGTGGCTTCATGATTATCAAAGAAATACATGAGATTCAAAGTGTTCCCAACTCTTCAGAAAACACTTGAATCTTCTTTCTTTAACTAATTTCTTTGTTAGCTACTTATAATGTTTTATTTTTGTAAAATAAAGGTTTATTTTTATAAACACCGTTTAGCTGTAACTTAAAGCGTTTAATACTCCATGTTCTATAGTGTTTTTAGTCTGGTTCTAACCTTTTAAAGTTTCGTATGACAAAAGTGTGAGTGAAGTGTGAGTGAATTGTTTAATACATTTAAGTAAAAGTATGAATGAATTTGCAGAAATACTTCAATTTTAAAAGTTGTTTTATGTATTACTTGCTATAAATATATCCAAAAGATCTTTCAATGAAAATGTTTGTATGTGCATACTGTTGGTAATTTGCTTTATATTTACAGTATGCTTTTGTGATCTATAATTTCTAAAGTTCTTAAATATTATCTTTAAATGTCTGGATAATCACTTATATGGTGATAAGGCAATTTAGCATTAGTAAATTATTCATTTTTTATTTTTATTAAAAGAAAAAATATCATCAATGCCAGCATTAAACATATTACTCCTGTTGATAAAGTTGCAATGTTATTCTTAAACAATATTTTTTTCCCTCCAATTGAATTTATTTCTGACAGTGTTTTGATTTGTAACCCCCCCTCCCAAAAAAAAAAGAAAAAAAAAGAGGACACTGTTTGGTGTTCCTCAAATTAAAATTACAAATACATTTTGAAGTTTTTAGCATTTTCTGTTTGAAAAATAACTATCAAAACACATTTTCATTATCTTTATAAGTTTAATTGCATGTTCTTTAATTTAGTCATTGTTGAAAAATTTCAAACGATAAGATAAATCATTTTGATTGATGAGGGATTTTTTTCAGCACAGAATAATAAAGTGCAAACATCGAGGCTATTAATACATTTTTTATTTTATTTCACTCATCTTTCAGTAATATATATCTGTATTTCTATTTATATAAATAAAATCTGTATTTATTTAATTACTATTCTAAGTTTGTAAGTCTTTTTTCGATGTAGATCATTATTTATATCAGCAGAGAAATAACATCTTGAACACATCCTAAAATAGCCTTTCATTTTTTTATATATATATATATAAACTTTTGAATAATCGAAACAGTTTCTTGCTCCCTAACTTTTAATGCAACAATTGAAATCAGGATTCTAGTGCAAACAAGTGAAAGAGGGGAGAAAAGAATCGTTTTAAGCTAAGAGTGTGAGAGAGGGTTAACCTCTGACAGAAAAAGCATTGTTTCTGCTTAGGCAACTCGTTAATAACTTTGCAATATGGCTGCGTGTGTAATGTAAAACACTAAAACGGTGCTGCTGTAAAATGGCATTTTCATAAGTTGACTATGTGAAGAACTACGTCACACGTGCCGCCATGTTGTCTCCTCCTATCCTCCATTTTGTGCTTCTGTCCCTCTCTGCTCCTTCTTAGCCGCTCTGGTTGGGCCAAGTTTAATCTGGCTCCTTATTTTTTATTCGGGTTTGTTAAATATTAAAGAGAATTTTATTTATAAAGTACATTGAAAGGCAGATGACATTAAGAAACACAACTTTATTATCCACACCAAATACAAATGCTCAACAGAAGCTCATCACATACAGGCAATTTAATCAATACATGAGATGTTCGTTCTGATTAAGATCTTCTATCCCCTATTGACAACTAAATTATATCTTATTTGATTTGTACGTCACTGAGAATTACCTGGAGAGCCATAACTCATCCATTCGGTCAGTTTTACATTTAACAATGGTTTACATGTTAGCAGGATGTATCCCTGTCATCGGCGCTGCTCAAGTTAAAGGGAGGTTTCATGCTACATTACGTTTAACAGCCTTTCTGTATAAGCGACTGTGACCTGTAGCCTCATAATGGCCGGCGGGGGTCAAGTAGGTTAATGGAGACTGATGTATGAGGCCCCAAAGTGACATCCCAAAGGGGATGGCCCCTTAATCCTGATTAGGCCTCTGTGTTAGTGATCCTTACCTTCCAAAGCAAACAGCACGCTCCCTTTGCTGTGGGGCCCCGGCCTGCCCCTGGCGTTACACTTTTGACCTCAGGGTTGTGGCATTTGTTCAGAACCCTTCAAAGTTTGACCTTAGGGGTCACGGCTGTAATAGAGAAGTTGTCGAGGCACGTGCGGCAGAGGGGCCCCTCTGTAGACCACCTTGTAGAGCCCACGCGCCACGCTGTTGGCCAAAGCGGGTGCGTAAGATCGTATGCTGTCATGCGCCACAATGTGATTATATATAAGGCTGTAAATTGTTGTGTTGAAATGCAACAGGATATTATATTTTTTGATTAACATCTTTCACAAACAAAGTGTAAAACAGACACAAATTTCAGAAATGTACCAACGGCCCAGTAGATATGTTACACAGCTCTGATGGTTTTCTCCAAAATTTCCAGGTGTTTAATGAACTTTCATGGGGTATTAAAGAAATGAAATAGAAATGTTTCATAGGCAGTTTTCTTGAGTGTAATTTATAAGACACAGGAAAAGAAAAGGGTGATTATTTTTTTCCTTTAAATCTTTTTTATATTATAAAGTGTATAGCATTTCTTAAAACATTACTCATTACTAGAGTCTGTGTGTATGTTTGCATGCTTGATCCTTTATTGAAATCAAGAATTCTGATTGGTTGTGGCGCTGCTGATGTGTGTAAATGTGCCAGTCCCGTAGGACCACCCAGCAACCCAGCTATGTGAGCTCCTGAGTGAACAGTGTCTCGTGTTGACTGTGAGCGGTTCTCTTCCATATTGCCACTGTGCAATATGAGTTCTGCATCATTGACACACTTATCACAGTTAATTTGTGTAAAAGTGTTTTGTTATTAATTCCCATTTTTACATTTTTAAAACGAAAGTGTCCATTTCTGATAACATGCATCACGTGTTTGAACACACGTCACTTTGGCTGAAATTCAGCCCGGGGTGATGGTGCTTCATGAAAAAGCTCCGCCCCTCTGAGGTGTGTTAGATGAGGTTCTTAATATTGGCATTTCATCAATGGCAGTGTTACACATATCACTCCTGCAGGGGCGAGGCTGCAGAGGCCTACAGTAAGTTGGCAGCCGAGCCAAAACCAGAGTCGTATCCACAGATGATCTTTTGACGACGTACGGTGCAACAGGCACTGCCAAGTTTATTGATTTCTTGCCACATGTTAGACGGTAAACAACAACAGAAACGGCGTCTTAGATAACTGGAAAACGCTAAGTGATTCTTCAAATTGTTGTCGGAACAGGCATTTGTTTACTGTGTTGTTGAATTCATGATCAGCATGCAGTTGCGGTGGCGTTTTTATCTAGGAACGAAAGCAATTGGCTCAAAAAATGTGGCGAGATGTGACGTCACAAGATTCGACTTGGTGACTGTTAAGTGCTCGATCCGTTTCTCTCGTCCAAGGACAGGAAGGTTTATCCCGATGAAAAAAAAAAAAAAAGACCAAAATCGGTACCTCACAAGGGCAGTTTTTTTAAAATCGCCCTTTGTGCGTTTTTTGCTAAGCACGCGGTGTAGCAGAACACAAGGAATCTGAGCTGCATTTCAGGCTAAGGAGAGTTGGGCAAGACAAGTGCACTCTCTCTGTCTCTGCCTTTTTCTCTCTGGGTCTGTCCTCAGAGGTAGAAGCACACACACAGCATAATATCTTTTTTTTTTTTTTTTTCCAGGCTCCAGGACTGAGAGTTAGGAAGTAGGGAGGCTGTGACTAACTAAGCGGCCATATTAGTTGTTCTGTCGCTTCTTGCTCGCTCTCGTCATCTTTTTCACAGTAAGAAACACACGTGGGACATTGGTTCGTTTATTTAAGATTCACACTTACCTAAAGACATTAAAAATAAGGTCAGCAAACTCTGGGATTTTGGATCTGGCGTTCTTTTGGACACTTTTTCCTCTCCCCTTTCTGAGGCAGCGAGCTTGGGGAGAGTGGTGCGGGGGGGAATTGCCTGCGTTGAGTTCTGGGTTTCTTTTAGGGAAAGAGAAGATTGGAGGGAGGAGAATGGCGTCAACAAGAGAGGAAGTTGTTCTTGTGCTGTGGGGGAATCTCTTGCCGACAGCTAAGGGGCATTCCACCAATTTCGGTGGAAAATGGATGAAGTGTGAATATCCTTTAGCAGGCTGATGTAAAGGTTTCTATGTGCACGAATGCAGGGACAAAGCAGCAGGCACAGACCACGTTAATAAGCTCACCTCATGCAGTTTAAGCTAGCAGCTCAGAGCAGCCCTGTTTATTACTAGAGGTTATAACTGCGCTACTGCAAGGACAAGAAAGGGTGGGAGACAGAATAGGCTGGACATTGAAGGGGAGGTGTTGAGGTAGGAGAGTGCACAGTCATCAGCGGAGTCCGTTTTAGACTTCGGGTACTGCCCAACATTTCTCCTTTCTTTTTCGTTAGCAAGATCGCCATTGTTGTTGCAGATCGCAGTAGAGTGGCCTGGACACGGCACGTTGCATGCGCAATGCGGTAAATATTGCAGGATTTTACAGTACAGTTGGTGCTTGTAATCACCCTGGCCTGCCTGGCCTTGAGGACATACCAAATAAAAAATGTTTTCTTGGTTACGAAGTCTTCAATGGCTGACAGAAACAAATTAAAGGACACCTACTGTATCACCACCTTGTTCAGATTTTAGTTTTGGTCATCTGGAAGAAATTTAACTTCTTTCCCTCATGGTGATTGAGACACGTAGATCAAGAAAAGACTCACAACAGCAGCTATTTTGTAACTCTTCACTATTAATCTGAAAGTTAGGTCTTGTCCCAGAGTCCTTTATCATTAGTGATTGTTTGCAGTGACTCCCCTCCCCAGGGGAAGTGGACTGCGTTCCCCCTCCAACTCCCTCCCACTTCTGATTTGTGTATGGGCACGTCGCATCCGCGGCGAAAACGTGTGATGCACTCCTGCACGTCCTGGTTTCATCATCAACTGAGCCGTTTTTCCTCCACTCACAGTTCGATCCCCCCCACCTCTCTCTCTCTCTCTCTCTCTCTCTCTCTCTCTCTCTCTCTCTCTCTCACTAATCCCCTCCCTGTTCTTGCTTCTTGTTCTATCCATCGCTCTCCTCCTTCTCTCTCCTCTCTCCCTGGGTCCCGGCCACATGCAAGAGGGTAGACCAGGACGCTGCAGCTCTGGAAAAAAAAAAGCGAGAGGAAAATGCTCTGCTGCTATTTCTACAGGCAGGCCCTCCCCTTTAGCTAGTCTGTGCCAAAAGAGGGAGGGATTTTACTACTCCCAGTCCAGGATTTTAACCCTCTGCCTCCTCTAGCTTTTCTCTGCAGGATCCGTTCCTCAATATCATGCAACAAGTGGCTTTGCTTTACTCCTACTTCGACCTTGCTGCGCCATTTTCAGGAACCTCTTTTTTTTTTTTTTTTTTTTTTTTTCCCGGTCACGCGTATTTGGTCTCGTTTTTGTTGCGTTTAAGGTTTTGTCTGTAGAGTTAACTTAGGCGGGTCGCAAACTGGGCATTTGATTTGTGCCTTACCGAGATCTGAATGCTTTCGGAGCACGCACCACTCGATCGCCATGCTTCCTTTTCACGCAAGTCTGCCTGAAGCCAAGAAAGAAGACCCCGGTTTATTTTCCAATCTTTTTATTAATTTAGCGTCTCCTATGCGTGGCCATTGATTTCACTAGCTTATTTGATGGTTTTCCTGTGCAGTTATCTTCCTTCACCTTCCTTCTTCATCACCCTTTCCATCTTTAAACCTCTCCCTCATTTTGGGTTTTGTGCCCCACCCTCTCTCCTTCACCCCTACTCACTTCTTTCTCTCTCTCTCTCTCTCTCTCTCTCTCCCTCTCTCTCTCTCTTTCTCACTCTGTTCTGAAAGGGGAGCAGGAGGGCGGAGCAGCAACTGGGCTTTTTCTGGGACAGGTGCCAATTCTGAACAAAAGACCCAAAAAGCCAAAAAAAGGAATGAGATATAGTTCCCATTGACACCGGCAGTACGGCATGTTATGAGAACTATTTTTCAGGGACGTCTTGGGTTCACAAGATGTAACTATTCACCTCTTAAAGGACTGGTTTTTACACTGCAAGAGTAAGTCGCGGCTCTAATCTTAATTCTTTGCTCTGCTGCTCCCATGAAGGCATTTGAGTTCCAAGCGGGGAAAAAGAAGGAGGGGTGGGTGGAGTTGGAAAGAGGCAGTAGGAGGTGGAGCCTCTCCACCTCTCCTCCTTGTGAGTGTTCTGCATTATTCATATGCCCGGGCCAGTGCTGCAATCTGACTGGCTGCTTGGCTTAGCAGTCAACCGACATTCAGCGACTCTGTTTGCTAACATTCCTCATTCAAAGCCTTGTTAACTGCCAGACGGGAGGAACACGCAACTCCATGGGAAACCCACATGGCCTCCTTATTGTGGCGGGCCCTGACAGTCTCAGACCAGGCAGTGGCAGATAGGAGAGAGCAAGGGGATTCACTCTGCAAATATTATCCAGGAAGTTAGCGGGTCGCTTCAGCCTCAGAAACGTGGTTTGGGGTAAAGTGGACAGATTGCCGGGGTAAAGCCCAGACAGATGGGTAGACAGACATATAGAGAAGGCAATGAGGCAGACAGGGAGGCTGGCACTTTACGGGACTCTGAATGGGTCCTCTCGTCAGCGTGCCCGCCTACTCCTTGCAGAGAGTGCAGAGCTGTGTGACTGAATCCAAGCTCCTTCTCTGCCTTTCTCTACAGAGAGGATATGTGGACATACTGCCGACAGCCACGAAGGGAATCCAGCACAATGAGCGTTGGAGATTTCAGCGCTCTAGCCCAGACCGCTGACTGACTGCAGTGTGTGTGCCAGTGGCCTCAAAGTCTCGGTGGGTAAGTCTGGGAGTGTGTGTGTGGGTGTGGAGGTAACTCTGTGTGTAGAGATTTTCTTTCGAGAAATACTATGATACCAAAGATGGAAATTGCACCACGACATAGTTTTGTATTAAGTTCCTGTGATCGCATGTTTAAGTCTGGGCGTTTTTCATAAAGGCGCCACGGCAAGGCTTTTCGGGATGTCGGGAAAACCAGTGGGGAAAAGCAGCCCAAGCTCTAATTTTAGACAAAACCAAAATAGTGTGCTCTCCTACCTGCTAATAGTGTGTGTTCCTACCTGCAGATTTGTGGTTCTAGGTAACCTTTTCCTTGTGTAAAGAACAGTTTTGGAGGGAGCAGAGAACACTAGAGCTGTAATGTTGGGCTGAGGGCCAGACGAGGCCTGCTTCACAAGGCCAAGCCCCACCACAATGCTCTCTCTCTCTCTCTCTCTCTCTCTCTCTCTCTCTCTCTCTCTCTCTCTCTCTCTCTCTCTCTCTCTCTCTCTCTCTCTCTCTCTCCCCCTCTCTCTCTGTCTCTCTCTCTCACTGTCTGTCTGTCTGTCCCTCTGTCTCTCTCTCTCTCTCTCTCCCCGGTGTCTGTCTATGTCTCTCTTAAGTTTCGACAACGAGGGTTCAGAAAACTATAAACTGCGATTCTCCTAAAGTCTTTTCACATTAAACCCTAATTTTGGCAACAACAGGCTTTGGTGTTATTTTCTATGAAAAGGTTAAACATTTGAACATCTGAAAATGGGTCATTGCTGACACGTGGCCACATGTAACATTGATGTAGCTTTGAACAGTGCTTTTACGCATTCGTTAACTAATTGGCGCGTGCATATATATGTATATAAACATATATTTATCTGTTACACTTGTACGTATTAAAACTAATTCGGCAAGATACTGCAGACATTACTTGCGTAACTGCTATTATATGCCAAATTGAGATAACAATACTGTTAAATTTATGATTTTGATACAAAAATTAGCAAGAATGGCTTTGAAATTATTAGTAAAAGCTGTACTGATCTTAATTTTAGGTTTGTTATTAAATTAGAGGAACAAGCTGTGACTCTGTACATGTAATATCACATTAATATGTGGATCAATATCCAGTATGTTTTTGATACCATTTTTAAAGCAGTGTTGCACCGAGCACCAATCCCTCTTGTACCACAACTTATTTAATTTTTTTTTAATTACATTGCTTATTAATATGGTTATCCTGCTGAACACCTTAGCATATCAGACTTTATATGACCAGTAGGTAGGAGTGTAGGCAGTGTGAGTCATACCAGAATATCTCTAGTCATCCCACATACATCCCACATTAGTGACTCCAGGTTTTAGTATGAAAACCTCTAACATGATTTCCAACAATTTTTGAGACCCTAACTCACCGTTTTGGGTTTTTTTTTTTTTACATTTTTTACATTAATTTTTTTTTAAGATAACACGTCAGCGTTTGGGGAAGGCACACGTCATTGCCACAACACCAATCAGCTCACAGGAGTCTTTTTTGTATTTTATCCAGAAAAAAAATGAACTTATCCCCCAAAAATTTTTTAATGAATTGAGAATTCTTTAAATATGCTCAAGTTTTGGGTAATAGAACACTGAGGAGACCTTTGTTTTTTAAATATTTTGTAATTCACACAAAATCTGCAATATTCATACTGTATATTTAAAAATAAGACTGTTAAAAATTAAGATAAAGATGCAAGCATCCAGGCAGACTGCTCACTTACACACACGTGCACGCAAACAACCAGACATGGGTGATTCTGTGTACCCCACCAACCCAGGCTGCTGACATGAATGGGGTTCCCACGCTTCTCCTGAGAAGTACAGGGCACAGCCTCCTTCTCCGTGCACACACTCAAACACATCCCAATCAGCAGCTAATATACAAGACACACTCATAGATTCACACTTGCACAAACACGCACAAACAAACTGATATACATACAAACATACACAGACAAAAAGCGCTCACGTATAAAAATACACACACACACACACACACACACACTCATATTTACATAGACACATACACAAGTGCATATGTGTATTATAAAGATTCAGTCTCTAAAGAATTAAGGACCATCTTAGTACAATTTTAAGGCCATGGTAAAGATTTTTTTTGTTTTTGTTAGCACTTTAGTATTTTGTTTTAAAGCAACTTTTAATTTATAAAGAAAAAAACAGGAAGGTAAACCAGGTAAAATTCTGAATTATTTTTTGAAGTTATCTCGAACTTAGTGGCACAAACATGAATGAGACATACAGACGATGTGTGTGGGTGTGAGATTTGTTCAAGGTTTTTTCTTTATTTTTTCTAAGATGTAGCAGAAACTAAAGTTCGTGTGAATAATAATAATTAAAAAACAAACATACATTAGATAAAACAATTTATATTAATTCATATATGTTTGCTAAAATTATTAATTTTCATTATTTAATTACATTTAATACGTAGATGAGTGTAAATTTTATAAAATAATTTATTATGAAGCTAGTGTGTAAGAAAAATATATATTTAATCAAATTATAATTAATGTGCATTTTGTATAAGTTTTTTTAACACTAAAATTATATTTTTGATTAAAAAATAAATACATCAAGGATATATCTAAATTTTGAATACAGTACCACAGCTCGTTGCCTACATGCAATTTTCTGATGTGAAAATGTCTGACAGATGAGTCTTCAGTTCTTTTTACACTAAATCATATATGGTAATATAGTTAATGTAAATTCAGCTGCAGTGTTCTAAGCCATAATCACTCTAACATATGTCACGTCAGCAATGTGTAATGACACACTGAAGTCCCCACTTGACAGGTTGATGACCTCGGGGCTACTTGGACAACTTAGTGCCAGTGTGTGTTTGCATCAGTATAATTGCACAGTATTTTTACTCTTAATACCTATTATTTGTATTCAATTTATGTCCTCTTGCAGAGCCATTTTAATCAATTGATGTAATTTTCCCAACTGAAAATTAACATCGAGCCCTGATCATTTTTCGTCATTTCAAGCCTGATATTCGGCAGCAGGTACCTGTGTGTTTACCCCCACTGTAATTATTTCCTCTCGTGTAAATGTTTAAAAAAAAAAAAAAAAAAAAATACTTCCTCCAGTTTTCTCTTTCATGTGGTTAACAGTCATGAAACACAGTTAACATAGCTGGTTGTTAGTTGTTATATGCAGCAGAGCTCATATTGCCCAGACAACTTCACCACTCATCAGTGGGATTGCTGGGGCTCTGCTGCTGCCCATCTCTTCAAATGAAACTGGTCAGGAAAAAAATGGTTTGGAAAAGTCATCATCATAAAGGTCAAAGGAAGATTAGAGGAAAGAGTACACGAGGGCACACTGGCTGGCACCCGGAACTGCACAAAGGCTCCATTGTCAGGGAGACTTCGCTCCTGCACGCTCTTTCCCTGCATAACTGGGGTAAGAGGACACCTGTTGGTGACTTTGGTCAACTGCAGACACAGTGACCAGACACAGGGAAGAACTGCTTGACCCTTTTTTTTTTTCATTAAAATCCAGAGTACGAGATACAGGTCTCAGAGAGCAGAATTCTAACTGGTAAAATACAACAGACTGGTTTATTTATGATTTGATTTTATTGATTTATTGCAAATATTTTGGAGTGTATGATATTGCATAACATTATATTAATTGACCTCTTAGCAATTTCCCTGAGGTAGCAGCAGGAACCTGACACCTTGCAGGCACACATTAAAGAGCGCTTTTACTTCAGTAAGTTACAGACTTACTTGAAGTAGCTCTTATTCAGCATCCCACAGTGCCTGTGCCAGTGCCCTGTCTTTCACTTCGGAAAGCAAACCAATTTAAATACGTACAAATTAGTCTAGTCTGCAGTTACAGATTGACAAGTTTAGAAAGACTTCAAATACAATGAAAACATGTTTGTAATAGTTTCATAAATGTGCCTTTTTCTCTCCTCCAACAGGTCACCATCATGAGGGGCACCTGCAGGGAGTAAACTGTCCTTTGGGGTGAGGTAGTAGGTTGTATAGTTTTAGGGTCATTCCCAAACTGTCAGATGACTATACAACTTACTGTCTTTCCCGGAGCGGCTGTAATTGCATCCAGATGGAAAAGGCGACGTCCTGCCCAGCGTATTCAACGCATTTCACTGATGTGTGATTGCTGTTTTGCTCCAAGTGTTTTAATGTTGCGTGTCTTTGTTGTTGTAACTTCAAAAATGTCTTCACTGACGGACCAAGATGAGGACTGCTTTCCAGCAGACCTGCAAGACTTGTGGTGTTCGTACAGGGTGAGGTAGTAGGTTGTGTGGTTTCAGGGTTGTGATTTTGCCCCATCAGGAGCTAACTATACAACCTACTGCCTTCCCTGGAGGGCAGCAGTACATCTCAGGAGCACTTCTTCCTGCTCAACAGACTCTATCAAAGAACACTTCACCTTGACATCAAAGCCACCAGGTAAGTAAGAGTCTCATAACCAGCATTTTGTTAGATTTTAAAGTAGGGATGGTGCCTTTCCTGATTCACAGGACAAGTAAATGATTGTGTGCATTTACAAAGTCATTTTTATTTACTTTGGTGGTTTCATTGACAAATAAAGTCTAAGTTCAAAGCAGCTAAATTGTGATTGTTTTCATTTGTGAGTTTTACAGCAAGTCAACTAATTAATAAAATCAGTTGTTACAAAATCGGTCAAACTAGAGACCAAGATCCCTATATAGCCCTGGTCCTCAGAGGTAAATGTCTATTTCAAATTTATGCATCAGATCAGATTAAAACCATAAAAAATATTGTTGATATTTTTGTTGTAATATGATCAAAATAAACTATTTGAGGCAAACTGTAAAATAGTAAATGGTTGCAAATACCAGTTTTTTACCTTTAAACCTGGCAGTGCGCCTCCACACAGTAGGTGGCGCCAAGGATTACATATTGCAACTCCATGAATCGAAGCATATTTTTAAGTTTTAGAGAAAATTAACATCTGCTCCATGACATTCTATGGACGCAACTTAAAAATGACGGATATTGATTTATGCAACAAAGACCATGTTTATCCTTAGATCAAGTAGAAGAATTAATTAAGAGGAAGTGGATGACGTTTATTATAAGATATATACACTATATTCTGAAATAAATACCTTATATACATATATAACGGAAGTAAAATGTAAAATACTTTCTTACGAATAAATGTTATACAACTTCAAATGGATAAATACTAGTAGTATATACGAGTAGTAATTTCTATACTTGTTTATTTCGGCAGATTAATTGTAGTTGCGATTTAAATGTTGGTTGGATTTTTTTTTAACGCTAATTTGCTGACAGTCTATGTCCTTAATTTTCGTTCTGTCCTTATTACCCAAATCAGAATGAGGTTGAGATCTGATCAGCTGACCTATTGCGTGACGTCTTACGCCAGGAAGTCAGTGAGCCCCCAAACCCTGCGGGGCGGGGCCTCTGCGCACCCTCACATCACGTGTCGTCCATTGGTCCGAAGCATAGGTGTGTCGGGGAGGTGTGCGCGTCACACGTCCGCGTGTCCCCACATGACTTCCGGTCGATGTGGAGCGCAGCTCCGATAGCGGATCAGGAGTGATCGGAGCTGGAGGAGTATGACGATCGTGCTGGAGGCAAAACCCCGACAACAGCCCCGCTGACAGGGTGTGGAACAGTCCAGAATGTTCGCCTCTGAGGTAAACTACGCGTTTTGTTCGCAAAAACAGGGGAAGATTCGTCAGTGTCATACTTTTTTAACACTTTCTCAGCCTATTCGCCATCTATACTGTCAGCTGTTATCCTGCTGTGTTGCTCGGAGTTTGGCTCAGGCCAACTTCCTCTTCCCCTGTGACCTAAACATAGCAGCCCTGTGTTGGGGCTATTTCCTCTGGGATTTTAAGACAATGTCTTCTCAGGTAATTAGAGAAACATAGAGAAGACCATCCTGCTCTGGGCTAGCAGTGATGCACTGGCTCTTTTGTGAAATTACTTTTTTTTTTAAAAAGTCATCTCACTTTTCCAAAATTTTCCAGGATCAGAGGAGACAGAGGTAAAACCTCAGAAATGCTGCAACCCATAGATAAGCAAGAACAAGCTTGATCAACCACGTCCTCACTGCTCCACTTCCAGTCAGGAGCATTTATCCCGATTGTCATGTCCAGACATTAGCATGCTTCAAGTTGGAAGATGATGTTGCGCAATCTGGCGTGAGCTAATTTCTCCTCCCCACTTGAATCGCAGATGCGTGCAGCTGTGTAAACTGAGCTTTCACATGAACTCTGAGGAGGCCACCATCAAATCGCCCACATCCAAGTCAGAGAGAGTCAGTGAAGAGAATGTGAACTCTGGAATCTTTCCTGCACCTTTATGCTGCTAATGTGGATGTACACACTGTGCACGTTGCAACATGGCACGGTGTTGGGCCAGGGGTCAAACTGAAGGTGCCTGCTCTGGGGTGAGCAGCGGGAAGCTCCACCAGAGCCTCTTCCAAAATCAAAACCCACCCAGAGAAGGCAGCTACAGAAACGCAGACATGACTTCAAGCCGCACGTTTGTCCCTTCGCACAACATAAACACTAGTCCAGGATGTGCGGAATGCGTTTGAAGTCTCCAGAGGATCGAAAAATCCTGAGCTGATTGACAACCAGCAGGTTGTGTATTCTGGCTGGACTGAGTGGAATTTAACCTGCTAATCATTCCATTAAAGTTTTCTTATTAAACAGTCACACTCAACATGACCTTTGACACCGGGAACAGTGTTGAAACAACAAAACAAAAGATTAAAAACAACGGAGAGCTTAATTTAAGAGAGTTGATGTGCAAAAGAGGAGATGGAACAATGTCGTTCTGACGTGTCAGACTTTGCACTTATATACCTGTTGAAGCTTTTTCTGCTAATGCAAACATTCTGTGCATTTTATCTGATGATGGCTATGCACAGTCCTGTCGCTAGGCTTATACAGCTAGAAATCAGGCTAGTGATCAGCCTAGCGACAGGACTGTGCACGCTTTGGCTGAATGTGCACGCTTTGGCTGAATGAGCCACATTTTTAAACATCTTTGCTTTATCACAGTTCCTTCATCTTCTTCAAATATAACAATATAATGAGCAAATATTTCCACTCCCTTTAAAGGGGATTTTGCTGATGTCACACTTTAAATTGAGATGTAACATTTCTCATCTCTTTCTGTCTTCTTGGTCACAGTGCGGTAATTGAGGGGACTCATCCTTCCTTTGGTTCTAGCTCCACGATGGCGGGGGACGACTTCAGCCCACCGTCCCCACTGGGGGATTCCCTGCTGGACAACCCATTATGTGGGAACCTGATGGACGATCTGCGAGAGATCTCCCAGTCTCTAGGGGACGGCTTGCTGGGCTTCGACTTCCCAGAGTACCAGAGCTCTGAGCCTGAGGGCTCCAGCACCCTGGGTGAGGACTGTAGAGCACAACTTTATGGTTCTTTCGTGCATGACAGGCAGTCTGGTGATGTGTCATGTTCCTGCTCTTCAGACACTTTGACCCCAGTCTCCAGTCCGTCCACAGGGGCCAGCGCAGCAGCACCAGGCTCAGACCAGAGTTTCCCCCCTTTGAACCTGGAGTGTCGCGTGTGTTCTGACAAGGCCTCGGGCTTCCACTACGGGGTGCATGCCTGCGAAGGCTGCAAGGTGAGGGTACGGGTAGTTGTTAATGTGTGTGAAAGTATTCCTCTGTGTCCACAGAGACACCTGACCGAGAGCCGGGTGGAAAACTTTTCAAACATGCAGCTGGATCATGTGCAGTGAAGGACACGCTGGCCCTGGTTGACTCGTCACCTCTTACCTACTTGGCTCAGGGCCCGGTTGAATGACCTTATTGCACACATGTTGTGTTGACCCAGTCATCTCTGTGACTTAGCGATAAAAAGTTTGTATATTTTAGGGTCCCCTCGTCGCAAAGGTCGGTCCCTCCGGACTGAAGCTACCTGAGGCTCAGAGTTCTGTCATTATTTGGAAAGAATGTGATTGGAAATCAGGGAAACTGGAAACATCTCCCGGAGGTCAATGACCTGCTCTGCATACGGCCGCTAAGAGTGCTAAAGTTTAAAGGCTGCTGTTCTTGCCAAGTCATGTGAACAGACCCGGGTCTCACTGCGCTGGCAGGAGGTTGTTTTCTGCTAATCTGAGCCTCTGTTTGCTATTTTTGCACAACTTTTGAACTTGCCCACTTTAAAGTAAGATCCCAACTGTGTCATGTAAAGGAGAATATTGGGCTAATCCTCCTAAGGCTGCCAAATGGGCCGTGTGCCCGCAGTTATGGTTTATGCTATAGAAACCCTATACTCACCCGCGACTCATCACGGGGCTGCTAAACGGTCTGGACGGCTCAGAGGACATTCCTGTCCCGAGGTATTATGCCATCATGGAAATGTTTGGGGCGTAATATGCGGCGCTCACACTTTGTGTTTTCCGTGCTGGACAGGCTCCGCGTAACGCTTTCAACACCTCACTTAAAGATACTAGCGCTCCGTGGCAGGAAGGCGAATGGAATGTAACCGCGATGTGACGGCGCGGGGGCTTAAGTCTGCCTTGTTGATGGTGTGACGCACAGGGAGGTTTTAGCAACAGCGACCTAATCGTCCTGTTTTTATGTGCCACAGCGTGCACTTACCGGTACTTAAACGACTGACTCAAAATTATCAGTGAGTGAAGTTTGGCCTTGAGGGAAAATTGCGCCAGACACCAACTTTTGACACCCTAAACATCGGCCTTCATTTGTTTTTTTAGCCCAAGCGCAGGCTTGCAAGAACACGCATCTTGTTAACTGGCTAACGTGATTCAGAGGATAATCATGATATACCCCAGACGGGTCTTCTTGTGAGCGTTAACCATTGAGTCGTGAGAACCTTTTTAGACAATCTCCTGGAAATTGCATCCTCTAGTGATGGATGACCACTGGCGCAATTGAAATTAGAATGGTGCTCAGCAGCTTGTGGAGCATGAGCATAAGTCAAAGGAGTACATGTATGTGTGACAGCTGTTAGCATGTGTGTTGGAAGACTCGCCTTTTATCTCAAAGTGTGGAGGAGGGCTGTGGGCTGCCTGCTCCAATCTGGTTTTCCTGTCTTGAAGCACATTTGTCTTAGAGCGTTACTCTGCAGTTTGGTGTTTCCTGTTTCGGTACCAGTGATGGCAGTAGGTTCTGACACACTTCTCTATCCACCAGGGTTTCTTCCGGAGAACCATCCGACTCAAGCTGGAGTACGACAAGTGCGAAAACAACTGCAAAATCCAGAAGAAGAACCGCAACAAGTGCCAGTACTGCCGCTTCCACAAATGTCTCTCAGTGGGCATGTCGCACAGCGGTAAGACCTCGCATTTGGGGATCCCAGAGTGTTTTCTTTAGCGCAGTAACAGCATGGCTTCTGATCCAGCTCAGTGTGCTTTACATTTTCCTGGATTTCTTTACACATGACGTCCCAGCAGAGCCTGTTTGATAGAGAAAACACAGGCCTGTATGCAGTTCTGTAGTCCCACATCTGGCCTGTCATCTGCGCCGGCTGCCGAGGGGTCATCGGGTTTATTTCAATGCCCTCCCTCTACAGACAGAGCAGTGTAAGAAACCTGAGAGGAAGACGGCATGTTGTCCTCAGAAACAGAGGAAAGAATGTGGGCGAATGTCTGCAGACACGCACAGAGCAGTTTCTCGTGTCTGTTTGCAGTTTCCTCATTAAATAAAAACACCCCCCCCCCAACATTTGAGAAGCCCTTTAGGTGTTGATATTAACGGAGGTCTTTGTGTGCCAGCCATCCGCTTCGGTCGGATGCCTCAGGCAGAGAAGCTGAAGCTCAAAGCAGAAAACAAGATGGTGGAGAAAGAGAAGGCAAGCCCCGTGCCGGCTGATCACAAGGTCCTGATCAGGCAAATCCACGACGCCTACATGAAAAACTTCAACATGAATAAGGCCAAAGCTCGGCTCATACTCACCGGAAAGACCAGCAAGCCGGTAAAAGAGGATCAACATTAACATTTCTGCTTTTGCATTGTATCCTTAAACTATCGAAACCGTCTCCCAGCAGCCGTTTATCATCCACAACATGGAAACGTTCCAGCGGGCGGAGAAGACCCTGGCCGCTCACATGGTGTGTGAGCACCACGGCGGGTCCGAGAACAGCCTGGACATCGGAGCGCTGGTTCCAGCCCTGGGGTGCGGATTGCTGAGGCAAAAGGAGGCTGAAGCCAGGCTCTTCCATTGCTGCCAGAGCACCTCGGTGGAGACGGTCACCGAGCTGACAGAGTTTGCCAAGGCCGTGCCAGGCTTCCAGAGCCTGGATCTCAACGACCAGGTGGGTGAGGATGCAGACGTTGAAGGGCAGACACGTCCCTGTCCGACCTTCACCTCTTCACGCTCCTGTTCAGGTGACCTTGTTGAAGTATGGTGTCTACGAAGCCCTTTTCACACTCCTGGCATCCTGCATGAACAAAGACGGGGTGCTAGTGGCCCGGGGAGGAGGCTTTGTCACGCGAGAGTTCCTCAAGAGTCTCCGGCGGCCTTTCAGCGACATGATGGAACCCAAATTCCAATTTGCCACACGCTTCAACTCTCTGGAGCTGGACGACAGCGACTTATCTTTGTTTGTGGCTGCCATTATCTGCTGTGGAGGTACTTATCAGCTGAACTTTGACACCTCTCTGAAAACTAAACACATGTTTTTAGTGAAGATTCTTTGTAATTATGACGTACAGTATGACTTTAAAATCACGCGTCACAGCTTATTGGGATTTTGTCACTGAAAAATTCTGAAACGTGCAGTTAGCTCTTTTTCTTCCATTTAAATTTTATTTGTGTGAATTACTCTGCATGGTGAGGTAATTTACAACAAAAATGCTGTGGGGTATTGGACAGTGACAGGTGTAGAATGACATTCAAGCCGTTTTAATCCCCTTTACTGCAAAGATTAAATCATTTTTACAAACAGAAATAGGCTTTTAAGGAGTCTTGTGTCTGTTAAAAACTAATGATCTCCATTCTCGCCTCTGTCCTCTTTCTCTTGCCTGTCTTTCAGATCGCCCTGGCCTGGTGGATGTGCCTTTAGTGGAGCAGTTGCAGGAAACCATCGTTCAAGTGCTGCGGCGCCACCTGTTGACCAACCACCCCAACGACAGCTTCCTGTTCCCCAGACTGCTGCAGAAACTGGCGGACCTCCGGGAGCTGGTCACCGAGCACGCTCAGCTGGTGGAGGAGATCAAGAAAACAGAGGACACGTCGCTACACCCGCTCCTGCAGGAGATATACAGAGACATGTATTAACAGTATAAAACACAATTATCTGACCTTGTCAGATGTTCACAGATGCTGTTGGCTGTAGGACTGTTCTGTTTGTGTCCTGGACACTTTCCTTTTGAGAAGAATGTGAAGTTTGACCAGCCTGTTGCAGCATTAAAGACAGTGTTCAGTAAAGATTATTAGGGATGCCTAATTTGTAACTTGCCTGGCCTTCATAAATTCAAATGTTAATACTGATATATCTCAAATACTGGTTTATGCAGCTCAATACTTATTTTTAGTTTGTTATAATGTGTATAAGAATTTTTATAGATTTCCTTTTTTGATCTTTTGGACATTCTGAAATTATGTTTCAGTGCCTTTGGACTAATTTCATTCACCAGCACAATAACTGTATCACACTGTGGGCTAAACTGCAAAGAATGACCTCATGTTTTAATCATAATTAGCAGCAATTTTTGCATTGATGGAAAGAAGCTAAAGCATGGGAGCACATATATATATATGTTTTTGAATGACATTGTTTTTAGTCAAAACTGCACTAATCTGTGTTAATATTTTGAAAAGTCATCATGATGGTTTATGTTTTGTAAACATCAGAACCCATGTAAAAAGGGATGCATTTATGTGCACAGTAAACAAAAATTATCTTATTTGCTATGCTGAGCCTGCGTCTTCAAATGGAGTATCCTCATGAAACAAAACAAATATATACAATAGTCTCAAGTACTATTCATTTTTTTTATCATGTCCTGATTAAATGTGTTTATTTGGGATAAGTTTGTCTTTTGAAGGTATTAATCTGTTTTTAGATCCCACTTGAATAAAATAAACGATTGATTATTTTCTTTGCACTGCGCATAGCTTTGGCTGTGGCTGCGACCGTTTCTCCCCCAGTCCAGTAGGTGGCGGTAAAGCTGCATGAACCAACTCGGTCAACATGGGAACCGGGAACTGGAGCGTTCTCAGCTAATCTATACGGAACTATGGAGAATACAGCAAGTGAAACCCCTTATAACATATTTTTTTGCCAGTTGTGTGGTTTAAGCAGCCCATATACCTACTATGGCCAGAAACCACCTAACACCAGAGCGATTGTGTAAGTGAACACGAGGAAAAACACTCGGCAAGCTCTGGAGATAGGCGTGCTAAAGTTAGCGTTGTTAGCCGTTGCTACATGCGTGCAGTGGCTACCTTGAAACGTAGACAGCGCGTCATTGTTCTCTAAAGATCTAACTTAAGATGGGATTTCATCGCTTGTCTGGTTTTCTGTCATTCGATAGGTTGCTCGAAGAATGTTTTGTCACCAAAGACCCCTTCAGCCCGGACAGGGAAAAGTTCCTGATTTTGGGCTCCGAGTGCAGCCTGTGCAGAAAGCGAGTCTGTGTTGGATCAGTAAGAGGATTAATAATTCATCATTTGTAATCTATTGATTAAATGTACAGTTACAGAGCATGCTACTAAGCATGATACTACAAGGACAAATATTATGTTCGGTCAAATAACATCTTTTAGTAGGAAAACTATTACATGTACTCTAAATACAGTGTTTTGGTGCAGATAAAACTTGGTGTGAAATGTAATGTAGCCAAACTTTTGTTTTCTCCTGCCAGGACTGTAGTCTTTTCTACACGAAGAGGTTCTGCATGCAGTGTGTGAACAAACATCTGGGTCAGTTCCCCCATCAGATTCAGACAGAGCTGGCTAAGAAGAAACCACTGAAAGATCCAAAATTTTTGCAACAGTAACTGAGAAGTGCATGTTGGACTCTAAACAGTGTGCACAGACACCAGTCCTGCAACAAACTGGCTCATGGTTGTTGTAATTACGCTGGAAAATCATCCAGATTCAATCCAGATTACTCTATTTTGACCGGTGGTGCTGTGTGAGCCTACTGGGTATTATTTGTTTGTTTCTGGACCCTGAAGGATTCAGACCTGCTGTTTTGTACCAAATGAAAATAACCACATTATTAATAGGGAGTCATATGCTGCAGCCCTGGAGTTGTATTTTTATTTTAAGTAAGATTGGGAGGCTTGCAAATCAGTTTGACTGATCTGATTTTGCAAAACATTTGATCAGTATATCCTTATACTTTTGTAAGGCTGTTACAGTGTTCTCTGATGCCGTTCAGTGCATTAACTGACAGACTATAATATGTATATAATTGTATTATAAATATTTCATCAGTGTTGACAGGGTGCCTTGATGACTTCTGTGGAGTTTAAGAAATTATATCTTTGTAAATAAAGGAAGCCACGAGTTTGTGTTGGTCGGTGATCATCTCAAGCATCCCTTAAATAAATGTAACGCCAACGTCACAGACGGCCTCACTGAGCACATTCACTATTTCACCAATTTTGGAGATTTATTGGCCTTTAAGATGGACCCAGAAATATTTCCAAGTGGAACATACTAGAGGAATGCAGAGTAGGAAATTGATGACTACTGTGAGTGCTTCACTGCTGCAGATGCCTTTAGGCGCTTTTAAGATGCAAATTGAGATCTTATTTCTCCATGCACATACACGCAGCGCAACCAGCGGAACGCACAAACGTGTGGCTCCAGTTGCAACGTCTGAAAGCGATAGGCACAGTGCCAACAAATGACGGAAGGTTTTGGTTTTTTTTTGCTGCTCCAGCGCTGATGTCATTGTGACCTGGAGGCACATCGGGTGGCTATTTTGTTGCTTTCATGCATGAAATCTCGTTCCAGCGTCTCATTGTCATCAAATAACCTTGAAGCTGCAACATGAAGTGTCTGCGCTGATTGAATTAAGTGTGTCTGAGATACCGGATTAGACGTGCAGTCACATATATCAGCATTCTTGCTCAGTGATTGAGTGGTTTTTATCAACAGCAGCAGTCAAATCTATTTGAATCAGTTTACTGTGAACACAGCAGGTAATGAGATCAGAGAGGGGCAGGCGGGTATTCAGATGGTGCCTGCCGCGAAAACTCCGGCCCTACAGAAAAGATCCAGCCCCCATCTTGCACTGAAATGGTGTTATAGTTCGTGTGAGTAATTAGACCGTGTTCTTGTGCAGCTCTGTTGTTTTTCCCAGTTCGACTTTAAGAGCTCTATGGGCGGTCCTAGCGCGCAGACCAATGAATCGCCTTCTCCGTTTTAAATAGTTCTTGATGTCAACTTTTCTTCACTCATAGCTCCCTCTAACGCCATGTTGGATGTTATGCCTTGACTGGTTTTCATCAGCTTTACTACGAACTTGACAGGAGTGGCTTTCTCCAACTCCCCCTGCGCCATTGGAGACGCGTTTTTTTTTTTCCTCGCTTTTTTTTTTTTTTTTTTTTTTTTTAACGCGTACGCGCTTCGGATGATAGTCACGGAGAATGCACGCACCGTTTCAGTGACTTTGCATTTAAAAGGAGCGCAACTTGGACAGAGAACTTTACAAAGGCTTGTTTTGTTTTTGTTTTTTATGTGTGTTTGGGGTTTTTTTTAGCTGTCATATGTGCAACAAAATGTCAGATGTTCGCCTTTCTAATGCCAGCCCGACATTGGAGAGGGTGGATGCGCGGCAGCCGGACAACGTCACAGCCCCCGTCCGCAGAAACCTTTTCGGCTCACCTGACCGCGAAGAAATACGGAGGTATTTGACGGCCGCGATGCAGGAAGATGCGCAGGATTTCATGGAAGAGTACAATTTCGACCCTGACAGCGAGCGGCCGCTCACGCCGCGGAATTACGAGTGGCAGGAGGACCACGACGCACCGGAGTTCTATCGCAGACCGCCTCACAGGATCGAGAGACCGCGGCGAGAAGTGGAGCCGTCCGGCGACGGCAGGCTGGATGCAGACGGTAGCCAAAGAAACGGGACCGGCAGCAGAAAAAGGCGTTCTGTGGAATCAGGTGATTCACCTTGATAATTAGCGGGTGTCGGGGTTTGGCCGCGCCGTGAAGGCAAGGGCGTGGAGCAACAGTTGCGTTGAGTCTCAGGACACGGTCACCGAGAGCAGCGTGCTGCAGGCAGACATGAAGAGGAAAGGCACCAGAGTCGGGTTAATTGATCCGTTCAAGTAACCGAGGATCGTAATAACGGTTACGCACAGTCGGAACCGAGTGATTTTTTTTTTTTTTTTTTTTTTTTTTAGTCAGGCCTCGAAAGTTTCTCTGCTGCTGCTGATGTCAGGTGTCTTTTTCAAAGTGCAGGCGCGCACCAAAGCCCCCCCGACTGACACCTCTCCCCCTCCTCTGTCTTCCTTGTCAACCAGGTTCGTGCGTCGACGAGAGTCAGAGTAAACGAACGCACCCCGACGAAGACGACGACGACAATGAAGGTCAGGGCATCCGCGCAGGAGCTCAGGAGTCAACAGCAGCAGAGGGGAGAACCGCGTAGAGGTCCAGTGAAATGGTCAGCACACACTTCACTCTTATTACCTGATGATAGAACAGGCAGTTTCAAACTCTGACACGCTTCCCCTCTGATTTTGGATTCCAGTTCACCCGCATTAGCAAGACATTCACACCAGTTGTAGACACTCTCTCCCGCACGGAATACCCTCACGGCATTCTATAAAATCTGCACGCACGCATTTTAACCTTCCACACGCTTGCGACGCACACGAAGCGCGAACCGCCGCGCTTTCCATTGCACCATTCACCAACCCAATTTCCTCTTTTCTGTCCCACAGAGCGGGGGGTGGGAGAGACCTGTTGCTGTTTGGAAACTGTAGCTTTTCTCATCATCTGACAGATGGGAGAGTAAATATAAAAGCAGCCTGTTCCTAAAGAAGGGAGGAGGAGAGGCCGCACAAGCACTGAATATGTACACTATTAAGTTTTGGCACTCATTTCAGTTTAAATCGCCTCAGATGCAGCAGATAATGTAGCAGTGCGCAAATAGATTTTTGCTCATTTTATTATTATTTTTATTTTTTAAATCTACTACCTATGTTTCAGATGTAGCACATATAAAGCATATTTTGCTTTTCATACCTTATTTGATATAAGTGTGTTTGGAGAAGAAAATAAGACACGTGTGAATTTGACTCAGGAAGTTGCGGTGCAATTTCCATCAGAGACATTATTTTGTTAAAGTGCTCATGTTGTATCCTTCAGGTAAACTGATGTACGTTAAAAAAAAATGCAGATTTTAAAAGTCAGGGTTACGTGGAAACATTGATTTTTTTTTTCTCTCTCTTTCTCTCTGTCTGTCTTGCTTTGTTTTGTTTTGTTTTGGTTTTGTTTTTTGTGGCTTTATTTGTCCCAGTGCTATGGCTCTTGAATCTGAAGGCCCAAATGGTTACACTGTAAGTTGAAGGTCCGTCTAACTGGGAACAGCCATGACAGATAAAGTTTACATACAAATATTGTCTCTATCTTCCCATTTTTGTTTCATAAAAATCTTTTTTTTTGTTTGTTTGTTTTTCTTTCCAAAGTATGTGCCTTTTGTCGGGGGGCAGGGGTGGGATGACAGGGGGACTGAACTATAAAGCAATATCCAAACAAATTTTTATCAGTATTTGCTAATAATCCTAAGAATTAGCCTTTTATTTGAATCTTTGGTCAAGTATCCCACCCCCCCACCCCCCTTCTGTAATAAGTGGTGTAGTCCAGGGTTGCATATCACTGGGTTACTTATGCAAATATGTGAATCAAAGAGTTGCGAGGTGGAATTGCACTATTGATCATTTCTTTCTTTTGGGGGTAGGAAAACAAAGTGACGACGCCCCATGTTTGTGTAACCCTACAAAGTGTACCTGTGTCTTTATTATTATTTTTTTTAACACTGAAAAATATACTAACTTATTTATGTTGAGCTTTTTTTTCCCGTTGTCGTGGGTGTACAGCAATTTATAGCTTCCCAAAGCAAAAAAAAAGTTTTGTAAATATGTATTTTCATTATTGTTTTTACGATGAATAAACTGTTGCAAAACTGAGCCGTAATAATCAATTTTATATACTGTGTTTTGTATCCCCCCATCTGAAATTTGATTGATTAAAAAGCGATGCTGGTGTAATTTATGTGTGTGCTGGCTGTTTTGATTGCACAGCATGCCAAGTTCTGTAAGATCCACCCATGTAACCCGAGACCATGAAGATAGAAGTCGAGGTGGAAACAAATGCAAAATATCATTCTGGAAACTTAGGTTATTTTTAAAGATAATACGGTGCAAAATTATTTATGAAGAAACCTGAATAGCAGAGCATTTCCTGTCAAAACCAGCGTCAAAACGAGCTGTTTTCTATCAAATAACTGCTGTTCCAGGAGTGCTCATTGCAGCGAAATGTGACATGAACTCCATAGCAAAAAGCGTCCATCTTGAGTGTGGACGCAGCGGCAGGGTGCAGGGCGAGCGTGCTCTGCTGAGTTCCGAGAGCTTTGCAAACAACAAGGGCAGGTCCTGAGGAAAAGAGGGAAAGACGGGGAAAAAAAGGCTGGGAGTTAGTGACGTTCTGTGGCTCCAATCACGGCAGAGAGGGGGAAAGCAGGCCACTTAGGAGGCAGCC
Organism: Arothron firmamentum; assembly: GCA_016586285.1. Lineage (NCBI taxonomy): Eukaryota > Metazoa > Chordata > Actinopteri > Tetraodontiformes > Tetraodontidae > Arothron > Arothron firmamentum. Next base: position 130,409 of record BJFM01000021.1, read on the forward strand.
AGTCAGAGAGCAGTGGGAGGGAGTCCAGACAGCACAGGCTGTTCTTTTCATAAAACACACACCACCCAATTAGTTTCATTGGCTGCCACTTTCCTGTTGATCCCACTGTGGAGGAGTGAGCGAGAGAGAGCTGCTTCTGTAATATCACACTGGCCGAGAGTGTGGCTCTGGTAATTACTAGTTACATTATGACCTTCCTGTAAACATTTACAGACGGCTGCGACACTCTTTAACACACTGGTGGCACGTTAAACAACAGCATCTTATTCTAAAAACACATCTGTGTCCACAGAAAGTGCTGCACCAACTTCTCCACCACCAGGAAGGCCTAAAGTCTGTTTGGCCCTAATTTATTTGTGCAGCAGGTTACACTAAAATTCAGTAATGGCACTGTCATGTGGTATTAGTGCTGCACTCTTGACATTTATGCAGAACCGGGGGAAAGTGTAGATGCACAATCCCTGGAACAAGGGGACGTTTGTTGGCGAGGAACCGGCTAAGGTCCCCTTTATTAGTTACTTGGCTAATTTTCATGGTTAATCCCACATTAAGCAGAAATGATTCATCTGACTGGCTCTTTGTCGAACAGGTTTATTTCTCAGTAAATATTAAATCACATTAGTAGGTTAACTTAGGTCAACTTACTTTGGTCTGTTTTTTTTGTTTGTTTTTTTTAATAGTTTCTGTCTCTCCAAATATCCATGTAAAGCTACCACCACTAACCTTTTCTGTTGTTTATGGTCTTATTCCACAATGGAATCGTTTTAAAGTACTATAATTTAAGCAGTAGGAAGTCTGCTTTAGGACAAAAACTGGCATTTAAGTCACGGTCGGCGTCATGGGGGGGGTCATTCCATGCCATGACCCCCCCC